>APFE030114878.1:0-13292 GCA_000404065.3 Pinus taeda | reverse complement strand
ATACTTTTGTGAATGTATTGAAAGCCGAAATTGAGGGTTTGTCTTACAAGTCCTAGAGCGAGATCACCTACACAAAGGCTGGGATAGAAGAGATCAGAAAACATCCCAACCATCTCAAGGTGCAAAAACGTGGATCCAACATCACCCCATACTACTTCGGGTGAGACTTTTGTCCGCACTCCGTGGGTTGATGTCAAAAAGGGCCAATAGTGTAGGGATTTGTCTAGCTAAATAACACTAACCCGGGTCAGCCCCCCTGAAGCCAACATTAATTTAAAAGAGAACTTGAAAATCACTCCCAATGCTTTATATCTATGGAAGCAATATTATGTTGGAGTTTTGTACGTTATTATTATAAAATGTGGTTTCTTTAATAGACAAAAATAGATGTGAGCTTATCTATTCAGAAGGATTGGAAATAGTATATGACGAGAACTTCTTTGCTATGAAACCAACAAAATTTAGGATAAGGATAATAGATGTATAAAACAATGTCAAACCATATTGAAACTAGAACATGTTTCAAGTCCCAAGTTTTAGGATGGTTGGTAATCAATTAGTTCCTTTTTGTCAATGGAATTTATAAAATATTAAAATAGGGTTAACCAATGGTTTTCTTACATTTCAAACAAAATAAATAGTGAAACATGTCTTTCACAATTGTAGAGTTCGTTGAGTGTTGTAATCATGGACCACTTTACAATATGAAAACTTCATGCTTAGTCAACTCAACTATAACGTGCTAATTTCAATGGTTTTCTTATATTTCAAACAAAGGAAACAATCAAACATGTATTTTATAGTTGCAGAGTTGTTGAGTTTTGTAGTTATGGATCAATTTAGAATAATCAAATTTCATGGTTGGTGAGCTCATCTAGAACACAAAAATTTTAGGAGATTTATGGATTGACAAAGAACATGGCAAGAAAATATAAATCACTATTTACTTCACACGTATCACTTTTATACGAAAAATGTAATGTATAAATTTCTTAATTCTACATCAACCAACCTTTTCCTTGTAGAGTTTACATAGTCTAAAGTTGATCTAGCTGCAAAAGTTACAACCAAAATGAGTTTTTATAGAAATAATATGGATTCTATGGAGTTTGGTTTGAAGGTTGATATGTTGGCCACTTTTACTTATCTCAGGAGAGAGAGAAAAACATAATATCCCCTTGCTAATTAATGATTTCACAAGTTTAATTATATTTTTCCTTAAAAAAAATGATTTACCATTATCATAATTATCAAAGTTGATCAATTTAGTTTGAACCCACCAGTTAAAAAAAAAAAACTAGCTTGGCCAAAACAACATCCTGAACCAACTCTCTGAATGCATCGGTTGTATACAACCTCTATCCTGTGTGCCAATTTTTCCACCAAAAATGAGCTTAGACCGTAAACCCTAGCCTTACTCTATTTAAATACACTATCCATCCCTCCTCCTGATCTGCCTCTCTTTTATATTTAAGCATTTATTAGCATATGAATAATTTGGAATTCTAGCAAAGAGCATTGATTTTGAGCAATGTTGGCCATGATTAGTGTTGATTTTGGTGGATAAATTCATCTACTGTAACAGTCTAAATTTCTTCTACAATTCGGAGGAGATTTTACAGTGGATTCCTGTACCCATTTAAATATATCCAAAAAACTTTCTAACCTTAATCTATTATACTATATATTTGTTAGGTTCATTGTAACAAACCATGGCATCTCACAGTACATGCAAATATTTTGGTAATCACAATCATCGAGCATGAATATGGATGTTGACACAATCAAGGTACAAGAATGTATATAATGTAAATAACACCTTACACTATTTGGTCAATTTAAATATTTATTTCATTAATTTGATGTGTGTTAATATATGCACCTTAGGAATTGCATACATTAATGGCAGGCATATTTAATTTTAATAATGGGAATTCTTCATTCTATCTCTATTGATAGAAACCGTGTGTGACTCGACCAAAACTATATATAATATAATATATACTATATATATATATATATATGATATTAATAATTCATATTTAATATATATCATTTATATATATATTATATTAATTATATATTATGCACCTTTAGAATGTATTATGGGTACCTTGAAAATTCATTCATGCTTACAAAATATGAAACAACCACCTTTCTTCATCATAATTTACCACTTCAATCGCCCTTGTTCCGCTCCAATGTCAACACTCAACATCACTTTAATCATTCTCAACAACATATCATCAAATTTCCTTTGTTATGGTTTAGGGTACATCGGTTTTAAATCCCTTCTTCTTAGTGCACTATTGATTCACGGCTATTAGGGTATGCTTCTCTTCCTCCATATCAAATATATGGTTTGTAGGGTTTGTGAATGCATCTCAAATCTAGGGTTTGTAGAGCTTGTGAATAATTGTACTATGTTCGAGGATGTTGCCTTCCATTCCATACCCAATTTGTAGGATTTTGCAAGATTCACGTGTAGATTTGTTGACTAGGGTTTGTAAATGGCTTAGAGTTATAAATCTTGTGAATTGTGTCCCTTTTTCCTCTCTGCACATATTCAGAGTAGGCAAAGGGAAGGATAATCCCTATGGAGCTTAGTGCTGGTCCAGGTCTAACTATATGGGAGTCCCTTCTAGTGGAGATGCTTCTACTGTACATGGTATCAAGATTTTGTTCTACTGTGTCATTAGCCTAGATGTAATACACAGATTTTGGATGGTAGAAAATTCGATCCCTTCTTCATACATTGAGAGAGTTCACACAACGTATGCTACATATGGAAGTACTAGTTTCGATTTCATGGAGGGTTAAATATAACACTTGATGGAAAAATATGAGTCAACACAATAGGAAATGGTTCATCTAGTATTATCTTTCAACACTTCTCTAATCGGAAAGTTCTTTTATCTTGTACGAATGTTGAAATTTCTAGGGTGATTATAGAGGGTGCATATTTATTAGAAATTCAACCTCTTCAACTAATTAGTTTTTTACTAAAACGTTTGTTGTACTACTTGATTAAGGATATCATATCAAGGCCATGGGATGATCTTGATTGTATGCGATTATAATCCTTTTATGAAGACTCTATTTGAGCCTATTGGTAGATTTCAATATTTGATATGCAATTCCAACTATTCAAATACTTAGTTATTTCTAAATTGCTTTTTCTTAAATTTTGTGGGTTTGTTTAAAATTGGATTACACAACACTTAGCAATATTAAGGTTGACCTCTCACGCCTAGAAAACTTGGTTAAGATATGCCATGTTTTCTAATTACTATTTCAACTAACCTTTCTTGTAATAACCATTCCTAGTTTGATTTTGATAACTCTTAGCTGAATACATGCTCTAAATTATTCCTCATTGAAATTTGCACAGTAATTAAATTTGTTGCACAGCTTTCTGATGAATGAAATTTCGTCAAGGCCATTGGGTGATCCTAGGAAAATCTAGGTCTACTGTGTTGTTAGAATGATTGTATGTACTTGTTAAAATTCATTTAAATTTGGTGTATGGCTAGACTGTGACCATAAATTAGATAACTATTATTATTATTATGAGTATAATAATCATAACTAGCTTATGTTGAAGTGTATGATGCAATAGCTTTGTACCACAAAGTGGAAAAGGTTTGTAGTATAACCTAACTTGGAAAGATAGTGTACTTCCTTGACTTCAATTGTATGTGCATCTTCCTGTAGATTGGGAAAATTTGGCCATTGAATTGTAGGGTTCATATGGAATAACCAAGAATAAATAATGGTTGTTAGAGTTATGTTTCATGGCCTCTAAGATGAGGCTTAGCCAATGCAATTTGTTGAACATATCCATTAATATTGTTTCAATAATATATGATGTCATGTCAGTCAAGCTGTGTGTAATAGCCGTGGTGAAAATTTCATGTAATCAAAGTTAATAAAGGAAAAATATGGCCATAGGTTAAGGGACACTTATACGAAGTTGAACGTTGGGAAAATATATCCTAGTGTGCATGACTTGATGTGCATTTTGGCTAAGGAAAATTGGAAAAGGCTAAGACAAAGCCATTAAAAGGGAAAAGGGCATTTTTAACATTTTTATTTATGAAAATAAAGGAAAATAAGAGAGAAGGAAGGTAAAAGGTGACAGGTTGTGTGTGAGGACAAAATTGAAGGAAAATAATGGCAACTGAAGAAAATAGAGGCATCACCCATAAAAAGGCTTCTGAGGACCAGTGCATGGCTTTGGTCAGTGTAAGCTTTTGTCAATTCATGTTCGGAGCTTTATCTTTATTCTCTCTCTCTCACTCTTGGTCACTTAGAGTTTTCATGGATCACTCTAGATTGGAGAAAGGAGAGGAAAATCAAGCAAAGGAAATGAATATGGATATATAAATAAATTATGAAGGAGGTTGAAATAATATGTCTAGTGTAAGATTTAATTTAACCTAGAAAGTCATTGTCATGCCCCTATATTTACCCACATCATAGGTTGACTTAACACACCCAAATGGTCCATCATTATAGGTTTGTGGTGCATCGTGACTCATTTCAGCTAATCAATTCTCTCAATCTAAAACTACGTGATTCCATACTACACCTCACTTTTTAGATTTCATGATTATTAAAATTCATAAATTTAACACTTATTGAAGTATGTAGATAATCATTCCATACAATTATACCTTAACATAACCAATATGTAATTGATACGAATGAAAGTAATCTTATAGAATCGACAACCCAATTTACTTAACAATTGTCAAATATTCAAATGTGTTACAACCAAGTGAACTCTAGCCCCTTATACCAATTTAAAAATTATAAGAGCACACAATTTATACAAACCTATCCCAAAATTTCCTATTTGGTTTATTTCCATTGATCACAACTTTGTCATATATCAAAACCATTTCAATTGATAAAAATAGCAAGTACTCTCGTATGGATCCAATGTATGAAGATTTAAAAAAAGGAAATCAAGTTAAGTCTAATACTACAAGTCAAGTGAGTGAGAGTTAAAAAGATAATGCTTTGTCAACAAAACATAAGTTAAGGAAAATAAAAATATTGATTTATGTTAAATTCAAGTTAGAAAATTTTAGTTAAAGTGTCAAGTCGTGGTTTTCACGAGGAAAAGAAAGTTAGAGTTTGTGTGATTCCATATTTAGAAAGTTTAGTGCTTATATACTCATGTTTGGGTCATTGTAATGTGAAGTAATAGGAGAGAATAATATCAACTTGATGGATGCATATGAGAGAATAATTAATATTGGATAAAACTTCTTTATTCAACTAGAAGCTTGTGTACATATTTATCTTATGTTTGTATTTTTATCTCTATCTTTATATAACAAGTTGTATCAAAGAAAGTTTTATCAAGGTTTCAAAGAACCAAAGGAGTTAAGAAGGTCATGAGCTACTTCTAGTAAGAGCCTTGGTTATTGTGAGTATCCAAAAAATCAAAGTTTCCATCCATTGGTCCATAAGTACAAACTAGAGATCGTTGAGAGTTTGTAAAACCAACTACTAAAAGATTCAGGTGAGTAGCCTACAGAGCCACCACCATATCAAAAGGAAAGAACCACCACCACTGACCAAGTTAGGAGTCTCCATCGTAAGTTGTAGTCATAAGTCTCCATAAGGATCTACGTAGAAGAGCTTAGTAAAGTTGCTAATAGTTATTAGGAGCCACTTTTAAAGTCAATGTTAAAATGTCTAGTCTTAAAGATAATCAAGTGTATGAAATGTTGATTTCTAGAAGGCCGACACAATAAGGAAAGAAGGCAAAATACAAAAGAAAGACGACATTCATGGGTCACAAAGAAAGACTAAAAAGAACTGAGAAAATAAATCTAAAGCAAGAGAAAAATTATTTTGACGAGATCATAAAGGTTATCGCCACAGTTGTGGCATTTGAAATACAAGTATATGAATAGAAAAATTCTACAATGAATGGATCAAGATATATCTGGTAACACTTCCAAAATTTACTTGTAAAAATTTTAACTTATGGTAATTGTAAAAATGAAAAAATCTCTTTAATGTAAAGAGTTGATTGAGAATCAGTCTAATAACCTATATGACGAATTATGTGATCACTTAGTAATGGATATTATAAAAAATTCATTGGATGAGATGTGCTTGTGTAACGTAGAAAAATCTACATCTTCCTAAGAACCATGGAAGACCATGGAAGTAGGATTTGGTATAAAAGAAAGAGACATAAAATAATAAATTTTGTTATAGTCTATTGAAGAATCAACAGAAAGTTGACTATAGGTCTAAGAGTAAATGAGAAAGTCTCTAGGAGGAAGACATATCTTGGAAAATCTCACTCAAATGTGGATGATAGTCATAAAGGCTAGGAACGTGAAACCCATAACGCAGACATGCATATGAATGTATAAAACATAGAAGATATTGTAGAGAGATAAGCTGAAACCTATACATGTGAAGTAGTGCAAGAGCGTATACATGCTTGAGAACCCCACTATAACAAGGATGGTGAATCCCATTGTGATGAGACACATGTGGATGGTGATTACAAAGTGAGTTTTGAATTGGTGAACCCAATAATAGACCTTGTTGATGATGGTGAATCTTCAAATAAAGAAGTGAATAACATGTGTGATCTATTTGGTATGATTTTAGTTGATGATGACCTCTTTTCATCAGATTTTGAGGCATTTAAGTTTGAGAATAATAAATACATATTTTCATATGAAGTAATGGTTTGTAGAGTTGAAATTTTAGCTCTCATGAATCCAATAACAAATGATGAATTTGGTGAAGTTTAATTTTTTAATGAGCACATGCATTCTCAGATACCTCACCATAGAGTGGATGAAAATTAAGTTAATGAAATTTGCGGTATCTTTCTTGAAACAATCACTGATTATGGAAATATGTAATGTTTCATGTTCGATGAAGAATTCAAGGTTGAAGCTATGGTCACTATAACATGAATTTATGAAGCAATAGTTAGAATTTCTCATGAAGTAGTGCATGATCTTGTAGAAATTGATGATTAAGAAAAGCATAAATTGATTCATGAGTTTTTGACGAGAATATCCTCTAACAACAAAATAGTGGAAGATAGCCTCAATGAAGTTGAAGAGGCAGAGAAGAAGGAAGAAGTAGAGAACGATCTCACTACAGAGCATAATGAAGATGTTTTAGCGTTGATTTTGAGTGTGCAAGTAGACAAGACAACAATCCAATTAAAGTTATAGTTGAAAGATAAGATGAAGATAAAGTTGTAGGAAAGAGAATGGAAGTTTCTAGATATGAAGAAGAAAGCATTGAAACAACCTTTCAACAATGGATCCAATAAGAGATCAATTTCTACTATCAAGAAATATGGCAGAAAGAACATCACGAATATGAAGCGAAAGAAGAATGGGAAAGTTCATAGTTTGAAGATGAATAATTGTGGTAGTAGTCCATGAGTGAATAAATATTTCAAGAGGAAGCTATAGAATATAGGCTTTGAAAGCCTAAATTGTTTTTTAGAACAAATATAAAAGAAGTCAAAGAAAAATTGCAATAGTAACATGTGAAGAAATATGAAGTTTACATCAAGAAAGCACAACTGAAAATAAAGTAGTTTCAAGGGTATAGGATATGGAAGGAATGAAAAAATACACATTTAATGGGATCTATTATTCTATTTATGTCTAATCCAATGAAGGAGCATTGAGCCACTATGAAAATCTTTTTTTTTATTTGAATGATATCAAGGACTAGGTCTTATGTCAAAAGAAAAATCAGAATCAGTAATTATATTTATGATATTTTATAGATATTGGTTAGGCTGGACATGTAGATATCTCATAGTCTACATATGTATTTGAACTTTTTGGTGGAGCCATTAACTAGATGGCTAAGTAGTCTATTTTTGCTTCTTCAATTGTGGAGGGCGAACACATTGCTACTGTAGGAGCTACCATGGAAGCTATAAAGAACATTGTGTGAACATTTTTTGCTACAGTTAAAGTGCCATTACATTTAGTAGATCATCAAAATATCGTACAAGGACTAAACGTAGTATAGTTTAGTTTCCTTTTCTTAGGGGAATGATTGATATTGGTTTGATGTAGCTATTAATGTGTAAGACTAAACAAAATATAAAAGATTTTGTCATAAAGGTTGTTGAAGTTATGAAATTCCATTTTTGTTCCTAGACCATTGAATTACATGAATGTGAAAAAAATGTAATACCAATATGTTGAAATCATTTGGTTTCCACATAATTTTCTAACTTTTTTTTTTCATGTCCATAGATTCTTATTAGCATAAAATCTAGTTGAGTATTGGTGTCACAAGCTAGCTCACTATTAATATCGAAGCTAGTTAACTATTTTTGTTGAAGCTAGCCAATTATTAGTGTAAGAATCTAGTTTCTTATTAGTATAAGAAGCTAGTTGATTGAGAGTGTTGAAGCAAACTAGATAATAATGTCAAAATATAGCTAACCATTAGTTTCAACGGTATATATTTATATATGTCAGAACCCCGATCCCAAAAATCAGAAATTAGTATTTTTAGCTATTTTAGGATATCAATTGATTTTAATGGTAGTGCTAGGATTTTACTTGATTTTGGCACCTCACCTATGACCTTCACATGTTGTGCAGGATTGTTATATACTTGCACCCATCTTTACACCAATGAAAATGTATATTATTTGCTAGAATTGTTTTCCACATTTTGATTGAAGGCCATGTGTACATTTTATAACGTTATAATGATAATTGTTGAAGTATGGTAGATGTAGTTGTGTGAGAGCTCTTGAATCCATTTTTTATAGTTTTATTATTCATGTATAATTCTTTAAATTAGTGAAATTATTTTCTCTTCTACTCATTTTATGAGTCATCTCTAGTTTGATGTGCATAATTCACATATCTCCCCTACCCATACTAAAGCCAAGTACATTGTGAAACAATAATAAGGAATGATAAACCTTATCGTTACACAGTATTTTGTCACACTTCCTGTTCACTTCCAATTCCACATCCCGAAGTGCCAAAATGTTGACAACTCTGAAGTGTACTCATCATCACACACATACAAAAACATCCTTGAAGAATAGAGGAAAAATTTCCCTCAGTCAATTCTGGAGAAGTTTCCCTAAAACCCTAGCTTTCAGGACCATCGCTGTTTGCTCCAGTGCTGGCATATGTTGATGGAAAGTTTCATGCTTCTGACATAGCTCTGCCAACATAGGTTTTGATATGAAACTTCAAGTTGCACCTCTTCTAGTAAGTTTTCCCAAAATGGGGGAGAAGCTTCACATGCTAGAAACATCGAGAAGAAACGAGATGGATGTTGTTGGTTGTAGATATGGTCGAGATCTTCCATTTGGAGCTCCTGATGCTACCTTTAAGGGCATCCCACTTGAGATGTGGACCTTCCTCCCTCTTTTGTTGATCCCTAACTCCCTCTCCCTTCCTGTAAATTAACTCCCTTCCATCCCCAAATGGTAGGTCATTGATTGCCTACATTCCTATGCTGAGATTATGCCCAAATGTTTCCCATCTAACTTGGATAAGGAGTTCTTGAAGAGTCTTGGCATGGACTTGGAAATCCATCAACAGGAGGTCTCTAACATGAAGGCAATGGTTGTATGATTTCATTTTTTGTTTATTAATATGCACATCTAATGTTCGCTTTCCATAAATGTCTAAATATTTATGAATTTACCTTAATACTCCTTCTTCTATTAAGTATTTTATGTTTGATATATACTACATATGCTATTGTATCTTGTATTATCTTTTTATCTCTCTTACAGGTACTCAGGGGTAAAGAACAAGCAAGGAGAAAACTAGGAAGCTAAGGGGTCAAATTCATCGTCAAAGGATTTAGCAATTAGCATCAGAGTGAGGTAGCTCTCTCTCTCTCTCTCCCTCCACATTTTTAAACATAATCTAGGATATTTTGCATTAGTTGATTCAGTTTATTTATAGAACCAATCATTGGGCTAGAGAGACTGCCTGTGTCTACAGATGGGATTTATGTTCACAACACTTATTCATTTAAATGCATCAATAAAGCCCAACTAGAATTTATCTAATTTCTCATTATAAGACACATGGAAGTATTTGGTTTTATTTCTAATTTCACCCAACAACGCAATTATCTAAAATATAATTAATTATGTAAGTTTTAATCCAATCTTCATTTTATTTAATTTCTCAAGCCATATTTTAGAATAATTTTATGTTTTTTTTTGCAACTTCTTGTAGGGATTTCTTTCAACATTGTTAGAATTGATACTTTTCGACGAGTTTTGGCTTGATATAGCTATAATTATAACTTATATCAATAAAAATAGAAAAATCTTGCTCTTCTGTCTTACCTTTCATCTCAATCATGGATACTTGATGATATGTTTGGTGGTTTTCAATTGTTGTGTAAATCCTAGGCATACTTTGGGCTACTTTTCCCAGTATGATTGTCTTCCTAAGCATCGTATATTTTTGATCCAACCTCTTGTTGATGACGGCGATCACTTCACCTATAGTTCCCACTAGAGGTCAAAACACTTACGTTGTTCTTGGCCTTCAATCTGAGGTTTCACCAATGTTAGTTGTTGTACATTCGTTTTAACATCATTTCTAGCCTTTTTTAAGAATGTCATATCTAAGTAGGGTTTTTCCTCTATTTTCCTTCTAAGTTCATCCTAGACCAACTCACATTTCAGCTAGAAGTGCTCTTTGTTATCCAGTTACTCTTATTCTCGGCCCTCCACTTTCTTTCTCATAGAAATTCTCTAGCTTCTTAATAGCATCCTTCAGAGTCTGGGGTTCGAATAATTCAATCTTATCTCTTAATACCATATGAAACACCTTAATGAATGTATGGATTTTGACCTTCTCATCCTTGAGTTATGGAACATATCTCAATAACCCTAAAAACTTGTTGGTGTACTCCTTGTTAGTCATATGTCGCATTCTCAGTTCATAAAATTCCCTTACGTTATTGTCATAATAATGTTCAGATAGGTATTGTCCCCTGAAAGTATTCTCAAACTCATCACATGTGAGCTCTTCTTTGGTGATGGCACTAGTATTTTTCAGGTCCTCCAACTAGATATTTTCCTTTCTTTTTAAATTTTAGGAGGAAATTCAAGATTTCACATTCACCAAGCAATCATGTATTATAAATAACTTATTCATTCCTAGCAAACATGATTATATTTCCTTTGCCTACTTCAAAATTGCATTGGTAATGGGTGGATTTCCCTTTTCCAGAACAAATACTCTGCAGGATTACTGCATTAATCTCAACTTGAATCTCTTCAGATCTAACCAACCTCTCATTATCAACCTTAAAACTTCTCACCTTGTCTCAAAGGCTTCTCATAGTTTCTTTCCAATCTGGGGATTGATTTCCTCCCCCTTGCCCAACTGATCTCTCTTCGACATTAGTTTTGACCCAATCACTTCCATGTTGGGACCGATTGAAACTATATTCAACCATTCTGGGTCTCATTATTTCAACCTTTTTATGTGATGCAACTTGTGATGTGTTTTCAATGACACACATTCTTAGACATTCTAAAATAGCATTTAAACATAACCAATATAATGGATGTGCATTTACAGATATCATGGCATTCCTCTGATAAGAAAACAACCTTGTTAATATACAACCCATCTATAATTACATGTAACAATCATTCAATCATCTAGTTGGTACATAAATAATTATAAAACACATTAACAATCATAATTCCTGCTCCCATGGATTTATTAAACATCGACTAATATATCACATCATAGCTTTAGTAATCGATCAATGAACATGGTCCAACTGACTTAGTATTCCATAATCACATAAAAAAATGTCCTCACTTTCCTGTGATGAAGCCCATCTAGTTCAAGTATTGAACCAAGATGCTATGATACCACTTTGTAATATAACCTAGCCCCTTCAATTAAATGGAGGAATGGGGTAAATATTTTAACAAATCTTTCTCTCCATTGATTATGTAATTTTCTATGCAAATATGTATGTACACATTCATATATATGTGTATATATATATATTATATATATAATAATATCTGTGTGTGTGTGTGTAGCGGTGACTCTGAGGCCTCTTGACACCCCGAATCACAATAGATGGATTACCCCTAGAAATAATCCACGTGGATGATGTGCCACGTCTTCAAGATGTCATGGTACTTTAGGTTACTAATTTGGTCCTCCTCCCAAAACCCAACCTATCAGCTAATGGATCGTCACCTCAAGGACAACTTCCACATCATATCTTCATGCTATTCACCATGGGTACTTCCCTAGAACATTCTTTCCTTAAGGGGTTCTGACCTCCAGCGTCTAACCTTGCCCATGTGACCTCAGCCATTATCTAAGTTGACACCAAATGAATTATGCATGCCACCTGTAGGTGGCCCACTGGACACCCAGGATGCCCCACTGCTGAAAACATTCCTACAGGACATCGTGCGAGTATGGTTTCAACATGAAAGGGAAAAGGAATCCATTTTCAATTTATCTCATACTTGGTCTGCACTAGTGGTCGGACCTATGAATGCGAGATACAATAAGGAATTGTTCACGTAGCTCCCTCGGGTTCTGAACTTCCAGGTGTACAAATTCCTGGTAGATTCAAACTACTTATGTGATTTGCTAAAAACTAAAGACTTGAATCTACTCTACTCATTAGAAGAAAAAAATAATAGATCGAGAAATGAAGAAGAATACAAGAGAAATAATTCAATCAACACATTACATAATGATTTCCTGGGCCAAGCCATATCTAGAAGCCCCCACTATCTATATATTTGGTTAGTGAAAAAATATGAGAAGATTATAATGCTTTGCTCAAGCCCAAGAAACCTTAGAACCATCTCTATCTATCTCACTACTTCCTAGGTTGACTGTATCCAACACTTGGACAATTTCCTAGCCTTCCAGGCTCCTTCTTCATTTCTTTGTTCAATAAGGAGTTAGACCCCTATTTAATTGGATTGCACTGTTCCTTTAGGAACTTCCTCTGACTGCATGCACCATGTGTACAATTTGGATTATTATACAACTCATAGTACACTACCCTTGAACTCCACTCTCAAATCGGTATCTCTCAGATCTGATACACATGAGTTGTATATTATTGAACCATTAGTTAATTGCTTGAACACATGAACCAACACCTCTCCTGTGAGTTCCTCCATCAGTTGGAACTATTTTAAGTAACTTTAACTCAGTTAAACTAAATTAATTAATTACAACTTAAAATAATCTCAACCATGGATCCTATAATGTAGG
>APFE030114872.1:0-11118 GCA_000404065.3 Pinus taeda | reverse complement strand
CCCGCCTCAACGAGTTCACACGGATGCCCTCACCCGACCCGCCCGAATGAGTTCACACGCCCGTTCGGTCGAGGGCGTCAGTGTGAACTCGTTCGAACGACCCGCCCGAACGAGTTCACACGGACGCCCTTGCCCGACCCGCCCGAACGAGTTTGCACGGACGCCCTCGCCCGAACGAGTTTGCGCGGACGCCCTCGCCCGAACGACCCGCACGAACGAGTTTGCGTTGTACTCTTTTTTATGAGTTTGAGCATATTGCATTTAGATTTTATTTTTAAAGATCATATGCCTAATCATTGTTTGGATATTAAGGTTAATCATGATCCATTTGAGTTGAGGATGATAGAGGTGTTACAATAGGCAGATTTTAAGAGTTTTGGCTCTTATACTTTCATATTCAATACTATTGAAGAACCATGTTCCATGTTCCGAACAACAACCTTCATCGCAAATCTCTACATTGAAATTTCGTTTCTGTTGATTTTGTGCTTTATGAGTACAACGCAAAGCATGGCCATGCTCAAACTCAAAAAACAAAGCATGCAAACAAGAACAAAGAAAAATTGCAAATATCCCCGCGACACATCATCTCTCCTGCAATGTGCTCTGCTCAAACTCAAAAAACAAAGCATGCAAACAAGAACAAAGAAAAATTGCAAATATCCCCGTGACACATCATCTCTCCTGCAATATGCTCTCCTCTCCTGAAAGGCAAAAAAAAAAAAGTGGGTTGAATAAGGTTAAAATATACACACAATTAGTAATGGCAAGCATATTTCAAAACCAATAATTATTCATAATAGGAAAAGAACCTCCCCTAGAGTTTGATTTATAACGTTGAACACTCTATTGTCTATTCCTCTTGCCTGTGTTCATCAAAACAAACCATCTACAACAAATACAAAATAATATATTAGAATGATTATATAAGTTCTACAACAAATACAAAATAATATATTAGAATGATTATATAAGTTAAACTAAACAGTCAAACACAATAATTAAGCATAATAAGAAACACACATTTGTTTAAGACTATTATATAAAACGAAAGAGTCCATTGTTTCATGTATTCATGTTCAATGCAACAAGCCATTTGCACTAGATACACAATAAAACATTACATTTCTAAGAAAATTTGAACTAGAGCGTTTCAAGGTCTGAACTTGTCGTGCAACTTAGTTCGAGTCCAATTATATTAGTGTTATATCTAACAAATATATAAATTTTCTAAACTAGATGTACTTCTACTACGAGTAATAGAAATTCAGAAAATAAAACTAAGCATATTTAAACATATTGAACACCCAAAATCCTAGGATCCACAAGGTAATAGTGTTGTAATTTAGCACGATCGTTGATTGGCTGATTGGGTCAATATGCTTGTCTACTCAACCATACCCACCTCCTATATCTAACAAATATATAAATTTTCTAAACTAGATGTACTTCTACTACGAGTAATAGAAATTCAGAAAATAAAACTAAGCATATTTAAACATATTGAACACCCAAAATCCTAGGGTCCACAAGGTAATAGTGTTGTAATTTAGCACGATCGTTGATTCGCTGATTGGGTCAGTATGCTTGTCTACTCAACCATACCCACCTCCTATACAAGCCACAATGTGTGGGGCTGTCCATGTGATGTAGAGCAAGTAAACATGCACTGCACCATCCCAGACACTGCAGCTATAGTAACTCACTGCACAAAGTAATATTATATAAGAGACCACAAATAACAAATATACAGAGCAACAAATTAATCATTAACACACCTATTCACCCTTCGCTAATGTTATAGCAGCACCCTCCATGTACAATAAGCCCTGAAGATGTCAACCTCAATATAACATTTCCCTTTATTTCGTATAAAAGTTCTTGGAAAATCTCAATTCTCACACCCATTAACAAGATCATACTATCTTGAAGCCATGACAAAAAGATAAAATGATTCGCAAAGAACAAATATTTCAGTCGATTAAAGGACAATATTCTTATGTAGGAAAAAATATGCTCACCAATCGCACAAGTTGTGTTGCTAGAATGTCTATGGTATCTTCACCTTGACCTTCATAAGCTATACGATTGTGATTGCTGGCTACACAACGTAGATCACTATAGTTGAGTGTGAAACCACATATAAAACATATAATAAATTGAAAAACAAGTTGAAAGATTCACAAATAAGCAAAATGTAGTTGTGAGTGAGTTGCATTGCGTATAGTTAAGGTGATTCACCTTCATTTATGAATGATAACCTCAAACTTATCTCTTTCAGTCTCTCTCATTGTTGCCTTCCTTTCCTATATCACATCCAATAAACAAAACCAAGACCAAACTAAAAGAAATGGGAAACTAAAAGAAATGGGAAACGAGTACAACAACAAACATGACTATGCTCAAACTCAACAAAAACAAAACATGTACACAACAACAACAAACAGAAAATTGCAAACTCCCCCTTTGCACATTATTTTTTATATATATTTTGCCCTCGATTATGTTTTATATATATATATATATATATTTTTTTTGTCTTCCAGAAATGTCCAGGATGTTTCCTCACTGCTACCTAGTGTTCATCTCTCACAAGAGCTAAAAGAACAATGCTTTCTGATCCTTTAGGGTTTGTCACAATCACAGTTTCCTTGCCTCCTTTAGGATCAAATACTATCTATGGTGGAACTTTGAACTGCTCCAAGACATAGTATCCCAGGACAGGAAGATATGGTGATGAAGAGTATCAAGAAAAGGAGCATGTCCAACGTGCTACTCATCTCTAAGATAATATGGTCAAAACAATGTATAAGCGGGCTCTCTCGTTCCTCTATTTATATAAGAGGACAAGAAAGCCAACGACATATGGTAAGGTGAGGCTAAGCCTCTGCAGGCAGCCCAGTTTTGTACAAGAACATACGCCCTCGATTAAAATGAGGGATGTAGGTTTCCAGGATCAATAAGGAGAATATTACAGTACTGAACAGCAGCACTCCAATCTCTGAGTAGCCATGACTCATGATAGCCACTTGTCCTCACTCCAGATTCATTTTGTAATAGTTTGTTCTATACAATCTTTGAATTTTGCACATATTCCACATATTCCAGGGGAATCCATTATTTGTGGTTCATTATTTGTGGTCGTTAACTATGTTTGAGTAGCCCTTCCCTAAGAAGTGAATGACAATTGCTAAAGAGACTTGCTGCAGTAGGAAAAGGTCCATTCTAGGCACTTTTCTGGGCAGCAGACAGCCTGGAGATGAAACTATTTGTCAAGATATTCCCTCGTTGTATTAATCAGTATGGAATCATGCTTTGAGTATGGGGCATCCACTTCTCTTTAAGGGCATTCATTTGTTTTCATGTTAAAAGAACGATGATTGGGAGTTCTTTGGCAAAGGATCCTGGCGTCATTATCGCTCTAGGAATTCGGTTGGATTGTTATGGAACACAAGCACTTAAATTGCAAAATGGTACAATTTGTGTCCTTGGCTTGGGATCACCTGTATACATTTTGGAAGTCACTGAGGTAACTTCAGGAAAAGAAGTCTTTCCTGTAGAGCACACCTTTATTTCTCTGGGTATCCAGAGTAAATCAAGCATTGTTTGCAACCCTTCACTCAGCACCAGGCAGCCATTGTCCCTGTTAGAAATTGAACATTCAGGATTCCTGTCTACAGTTGGCCTCTCAAAGCTTATATAACTACTGCTACATGAGCTAGATTTGGCAACATCATCATGAAAATCACTCTTGTTACAGCTCCACTCATGTAGTAGATTTCACCTAATCACTACAGCAGGAAACCTGTTTATTAACCAGAGATATATGTATTATTCTGTTCAATCCTGCTTTATAATCTAGGTAACAGAGGGAACAACGACTTGTTTTCCTTATCTTCACATTAGGATTAAGTTACCGGTGCCTTTCACATAGCACCCAGTTTTTGTATCACAGATACAATGGACTTGAACCTTGACTTGGGCACTAGAAATATCTCTGCACTTTTGATGCTAATGTCAAACCCATTTGGAGGTTCTTCTAAGAAAATTGCATCCATCTTTGGGATAAGATCCAGTTGAAGCGTTAATTCTTGTTGGAGGTAAGAAATTTGGAGATGTATTCTTGTTCTCAGACCTAAGTATCACCTTTACATAGTGTATTGGTTATGGAAATCCTTCATGCTGGAATTTTGTATTGTAGGTTTGGCACAAGTTTGTAGTTGTATCGGGTTCTACTCCTTGCTAAGAATCTATTCTAGTCCTTACTAAGAATCGGTTCGATTTGATCTAGAAGCATGTGCTCCTGATTCCATTCTGGAATCCTTCGTAGAAATAGAACAAATTGATGTGATACATGAATTGGAAAGCCATCCATGGGGTGCTATATTAAAATTGGGATTCACAAATATATTTCCTACTATACCAGATGGCATATCCTGTTGCCACCCTCATTCTTAAGTATGGTCACAGTCCTATTATGAACTCTGTTAATCATAATACCAAGACCAAGTAAAGGTCCTTCCAAGATGAATAGTTCTGCACGGCAAGCTCTTTGTTGAAAAAACCCCACATATGTATGATTATTTTAACATATTAATTATCTTCACCCCGAGGCCCAGTGTTGAAACATGGGCTCTGATACCACTTGTAACAATCCTCCTTCAAGAGTCAAGGAGTGACAATCATTTTTTTTAAATAATAAATTCTCATAAATTCATGTCTAAATTCAAATTTTCAAATGCATTCAACATAATAATTTAATATCTGGTCAGCTGCACAGATCTAGATCCCATTGTATTAAAGCTCTTACCTTTTATCCAGCTCTGCATTTGTTTGATCAGAACAAAAGGCAGATCCTTCTGCCATCGTCTCCCTGCTTCTGATTTGATGAAAAACAGTGAAAGTTTCACCTTAAAAGCAGATTCTCCTAACACTATCTTACTGCTTTTGATTTGATGGAAATTACTGCTTTTGATTTGATGGAAATTACTGAAAGCTACAGCTAAAACATCCCTGGACTAAGAATAAGATATGGGATCTGACCAGCAAATGTTGATTAAGTTACAGCCAGGGCTTGTTTCTGAGGTCACCAAAACCAGAAGAACACTCGTTGGATCCATTCCAACACAATTTCCTTTAAATCCAACATAAATAAAAAGCTCAGGTTATTTAAATTTGCAACGTTTAATGGGGAGGATATTTGTAGCTAGTTTAAGAATGAATACAAAGCCAATAATTTATGTCTAAAAGGCTCTAAAGAAAGGGGGCATATTTAATCTGGTGCACCAGAAACAATAGATTGATATGGTGAACCTCACCAACTCTCTCAACCAGTGGATAACTGCAAGGAAGAGTCCACCATAACTTATGGCTGATACACATACTTTGTTGAGGTAGACTTTAAACAAATGGAGCGAGGTAAGGTAGGCCCTTTTACTATGGTGCCAAGGCAGCGTTTGCTTGAAGGGAATATTTTTATAGTGGAAAGAGAGTGCAAGACCCAATTCACATGTTACTACACATTATATCAAGCTACACAACGGTTTGTTGTCAGTGGTGGAACAAGAGGGCTGTGTGTTACAACACGCCCTGTGTTTAAGTAATGATTACATGCACACATTATCCAACCACAATACGCAGTATCTATTTGTGACAATGCCTTTTTCCTGTGATTATGTACTCATAACATTTTTCTGTTAACCCACCACATTCTACCCATTAACGTGACCAAGGTTGCACCCTATCTCATGCCCAATATTGAAATAAATGACTACACATATCCCCATGCCTAACCATAAACATTCAGTGACCATACGTTGTGCCCACATGTAAGTGTATGTAGCAACTTGACGTTATAAAGATGTATTTTGCTCAATGAGGACACAAGGGCTGCATAATTCAGGTGATCACGTGTCAAACTCAATGTGGAGTTGATTGGATCCACATGACACCAAGAATAATGACAGCATGTTATGAACCATATAGTTAAACTAACCCTATCATGGTCAGCAAATTCATATCAGCAATTGGTACTTTTTGCAACTAATAAAAATTGCTATGGTGGCAGCATACATAACATTGCAACACCTTATGAATCCATATAGTTAAACTAACCCTATCATGGTCAGCAAATTCATATCAGCAATTGGCACTTTTTGCAACTAATAAAAATTGCTATGGTGGCAGCATACATAGCATTGCAACAGCTTATGAATGCACGGGATAATAGGGGAATTGGCAAAGGAAGCCAGCAACGAAATTATTACCAGCTTCTCATCTTTACTATGTGCATGTGAGGGCTACTATATTAATCGAATGCAATGCTGAGCTTATACCAATCAGACTTATGCATAGAGCCATAGTGCCAGCAACGAAATTATTACCAGCTTCTCATCTTTACTATGTGCATGTGAGGGCTACTATATTAATCGAATGCAATGCTGAGCTTATACCAATCAGAGCTTATGAATAGAGCCATAGTGACCTCAGTTAATAAACTAGTCAAAAGGTTGATATAGCAGAGTTGATATGACACAGGATTTCATGGCTTCCAGTATTATGCAACTAGGCAAATCCTTTAGGAAAGAACAACACATAACCCACTTCTACTTGTCATCCATGCCATCCTGTAACTTGGTGCAGATAGGTAAGTTGGAACCCTTTAGATGTGTTGAACAACCTTGGTGATTAAAACACTCAACAATGTGTGACCTGGGATGGGCAGAGGACTGGGCCCATAACTCTCCTCCCAACCATTGACACTCTGCCAGTAATGCAGCTGTCACCCCCTAGCATATTAAGTCTGTCCCATTGGCCAGTCCACCAAACACACTGGGGAGTCCAGAGGTGGTCCACACCTCCACCCCTCTTGCCTATGAATAATCAGTTACAAGCTTGTTCAGGGGTTCCAGAGGTAATCTTCCTCCACCCAAGAGCCATGAGAGATTCCAAAGACCATTCTCCACCCTCACTTGTCCCAGGGATTCCAGAGGTGTACCTCCACCCAATAGCCATGAGGGACTCCAGAGACCATTCTCCACCCTCACTTGTCTCAGGGATTCCAGAGGCGTACCTCCACCCAATAGCCATGAGGGATTCCAAAGGCCAACTCCCCACCCTCATGGTATTAAAGCACATAGATTCAAACCAGTCCAGGGACTCCAGAGGTGGGTAACCTCCACCCACCAGCCAATGAGGGAATCCAGAAGTGAATACTTCCACCCTCGTACAATTCAGGGAATCCAAAGATTTTCCACCACCCTACATCTGCTGTTATAGCAACTCTACTGCAATCCAAGTACTTTGGTCAAGGGAGGCTAGTCCAAGGCAGCCACTTACTCCACCGGTTAGCCACGGAGGGACTTCAGAGGTTACAGCCTCCACCGTCGGTTAAATTATAGATTTTAGAGACTGGTTTCCATGACTATGTGTATCACAACATTATCCCCAAACTGTGATTGCCCTAGCGTGCCTATTTTAATATAAGAGTGCCACACCTCTTTAGGTCAAATGCTAGTGGAATACAGACAATAGAAATGCAATTTGTAGCATTCTCCACAGGCCTTCATAAAGAAGCCACCCCCAACATGTACGTGGGCTACCACAAGGTTTGCAAGGTGAGGAGCTGGCAAACAGTCTTATTGACAATAGTTTTCTCTTTTCTTTATTCTTATTTTATTTTTTGTTTTAACCACCAAAGCAATGCTCAGCAAACGAAATTATGAGCATGTGCAACTACATAGTGATAAGCTGAAACACGCAGCCTTACTAATAGTCGTTTTTCCAACCAAAATCGCAAGTAATTGCAGCAATGAAAATAAATAGAAATAAAAATGGACACAGTGACCGTATAAATGAAACAAGGGATCAAAGTCACTGCAAATTCGGCTTACAGGTAGCTTCAACCAAGCACACCTCCTTAAGAAAACATGGCACAGGGAGTAGCGAAATTATTTGCTGATTACCTGGCTATCGTTTTTTTCCTTTGTGTTGCAGTCCTCCTTGGCTTTAACCCCCAGGCTCAGGGACTGTGTCTCGGCCTCTATATCCCGATCATTGCCCACCGTCGTTCTTCCCTCCCCCTCCTTTCTTTTCCTTTTCACTCTTTTCTACTATTCGGTCTTTGTCAGTGGTTGCTTAGGGTCCCTCTCCCTCTAGACCAACCAGAGATACCCCCTTATCCTCGTCACTACCGATTTGTTTTGCTGGCCAATCCATTTTTCTGCCATTTGGCCCCTCCTTTCCTCCTTGGCTGCCATCTGCCCTTGATCCAGAGCTTGCTCTAGAATTGACAAGTTGCGCCCAAAAGGTCATGTGCCAGAACTTCTGCAAATATCTGTGGGTTCTCCATTCTTCAGTGTTTGTGCAACGTCCTTGGAAATATCATCCTAACATAACCCATGATTTGAAAGTAATATCATCCATATAACATAAATGTAATATTAATGTAATCCATCGTTTGAGTGCTTGGGAGATGTCAACAATGTTTATGTGTTATACAAAGACTTCACTAGCGTCCACCCCTACCAATGAGAGGAATTATCTTGTACAAATTTCGTAAACCTATCCACAAGCCTTATAAATAAACTTTAGAACATACCATAAGGTGCCCGTACAAACATAAGTACATTTATTATTTTCAATATGTATATATATATATATATATGGTAAATAAGTAAACATTTACAGTAACCATTACATGAATGTATCTTGACCAAGAGCATCTACATGTTATGCAAGGTGACTAGGGTCATTACACAACCTGTGGCCCAGGTAAAAAAAGACATACCACCCCCCCCAAAACTTATTTAAACACACCCACCCCCTCTATTTCATTCACACTATTCATTCGAGCCTGCTTCTTGATGTTTTGCACACAGTGTTTTTGGTTATATGCACTATTTCTTGTTATAAAAACTAGAAATTTTGCATATTTGTGTATAAATGGTTTGGATTCATATGGATGCACATGCATGTATATGTTCTTCTTTAAAATATGAATACAGGTTTTTTTTCAGTTGCCAGTCCACAGGGTTTTCTAGTTCGATCAGCGGTTCGGTTCTGATAACATTGCGCTCAATACAGGTTTTGGTTATCGTGTCTCTCTCAATGCCAAACTTGTAAGCATCTATACCCGTATGTGGCAGATTGGAGGATGCACAACAAGTGCTCGACAAAATCTATGAGCCAGATGCATGACAAATGTTCAACAAAATTTGTTAGCCAAATGCATAAGTGCCTGGAAAATTTTGTGCATGTGGCATTAATACTTTTCAACTTGAAAATAGATTCATTGTTGAATATTGACAAATTATCGATGGCCTAGAAAGAAAGCACACAATTTTGGTGTTGATCTTCATGTGCACATGTTGGATAGAAGACAGTACTTTCCTTCCGAAATATTGGTTGTTTGCTTTGCCTTCTCTTCATAAGGGCACTAATAAAATTTGATTTCAGGATTGAGTTTTTTGTAGAGAGTTATCATTTAACGGATTAGGGCTTTGTTCCTCTTTCCAATATGCATAGTGGGATACCTTTTGTTCCCATATGGCCAAGCCGCTACAGTGAGCGTGATTTGGACATTCTATACACCCTCGGGCTTATGTCCCTTGGTCATATTTTGAGTCCTAAAGCAGCAAGTATTATACCAATTCTACCAGCGTGTTGATTGAGGTGACTACCATGTATCCCAAGATTACCCTTCTTGTCCACAATGACAGGTTCTTACACATCTATAGCTTTTGATATTCATGCATGCAAGCAGCGAAAGATAAGCAGATGATACATCTCAGATGTACATAAAGTAAGTTGCTAGAACCATAAAATTTATATTATAACCATCAACCTGTACATGGAAAGAAAGTTATTCTTCGTATTGTCTTTATATTATCTTTAGGTAGTATAGTTCTTATAAGAGTAAATGACATACAAATATTAGGCTAGTTCTCCAAAATGGTTGAAATGAAAAAGAAATTAGTTATTCATTGAATTCTAAGTCAAATATGAATCTTACTATTTTTAAATTATAGAATGTGACTGTTGGGACCGAAGTTGATATTTTCTTGGATCCCTCTCATCGAGAGGTGTAGAATTGATCTAAAGTTCATTCGATTCCGATAAGTATTCATGGAAATATGAATTTATTTGTGTTATGGGACAAATCGTCAAAGTCAGCCAACAACCAAATAAACCCCACTTGTGCTCAACGTTTTAGTATAAATAGAGGTGGCCTTCAAGTCATTTCAACACACTTGGAATCTCTTCCTCTCTACTTGTCTTTGGGTTTTAGTAGGAGAAGTGATCCTAAGGGATAACGCTGCCCTAATCTAGAGGGCAGACGCCGAAACTACCAAGAACTGCCAGAACAGCCAGGAAAGCTAACGCAGAGAGCAGAAGCCGAAACTGCTGGGAACTATTGGAACAACCAAGAAAGTTGACGCAGAGGGAAAAAGCCGGAACTGCAGGGAACTGCCATAAAAGCTGACGCAAAGGGTAGAAACTGGAACTGTCGAAACAGCGAGGAAAGTTGATGCAGAGGGCAGAAGCCGGAACTGTCGGAAACAACTGGAACTGTCGGGAACTATCGGAACAGCCGGGAAAGTTGACGCAGAGGGCATAAGCCAGAACTGCCAAGAAAGCTAATGCAGAGGGCAAAAGCTGGAACTGCCAAGAATAGCCAAAACTATTGAGAACTGCCGAAACTGCCAGGGACGTTGACGCAAAGGGCAAAAAAGGCTAACGTAGTCCCTAGAGGTTGACGTTGGGGTTTTTCATGGGGCAAATTGGAGCTAAGGAGTTGTCAGAGTGTTTATCCGGGGTTTCAGCTGGAGCATCTGCCTTCGAAGGAGAACAACATGCAAGGGACAACTAACTAACATCAGGACAGTTGTATGCCCTTAGCAACAAGTACACCAAGCATGCAATGTTACAGCAAGCATGCAAGGGACAACAAACTAATATTGGGACAACAACATGATACTCAGTGCAGCAAGCATGTATTGGTTCAGCTAGCATGCAATGGACAGCTAACAAGCATGCTAAGGACAACAAGCAAGCAAGGTGCAACCAACACATAGGTCAGTATGGCAACATGGTGCAGCAATGGCACATAATGCAGTA
>APFE030114871.1:0-13393 GCA_000404065.3 Pinus taeda | reverse complement strand
GTTTTGCCACCCCGAAGGGGAATTGGTAGCGGGAGACAAGAGCCTAATGCAATTTTGATAGAAGAAGTGCGGAGATTGTGTGAACTAATGGAGACAGCCCAAAGAAGAGCGCCTGATGAGGGAGCTGAGAGTTTTTCAGAAGAATCTGATGCAGATGTGGAAGCCGAAGAAGAGAATGACAATGTCAAAATCATCAAGATGCTCGCAAAGGCTCGAAGCAAACCCAAAATGGAGATTCTTATGTATGAAGGGAGTCTGAATGATGAGGAGCTCATGGATTGGATGAGATCCATAGATCAGTACTTCGATTATGAAGAGATTGAGGAGAATAAGAGGGTGAAGTTTGCAATCACTAGACTAAAGGGCCATGCAGCCATCTGGTGGGACGAGTTACAAACATCAAGAACAAGAAAAGGGAAATCTAAGATCAAGCAGTGGGATAAAACCGTAAGCAAACTTGAAGCCAAGTTTTTGCCTAAAGACTGTCATTTGAATCTTTTTAAGTAGATGCAAAATCTGAAGCAGAAAGGAATGTCTGTTAAGGAGTATACACAAGAATTCTATAGGTTAAGTATCAGAACAAGGCATGTAGAAGATGATTTGGAGAAAGTAGCTATATATGTTAATGGGCTAAGGTATGAAATACAAGATGAAATTAGCCTGTTAAGTTTGAAAACTGTTGAGGATGCCTATCAAGCAAGCCTGAAAGTAGAGGAGAAAATATTAAGAAAATAGAGTCAAAGAAACAGAGGAAATAACTCACCGAGAGGTAGAGGAGCTGGCAGATCTAGAGGAACACAACATCAAGTTGAAACAGGAAGTTCAAGCAACAGATCACCACATATGGGTGAATCTAGTAGAGGGAGATTCGCGCCCAGAGGAAGAGGGCGAGGCAGAGATGTTAGGTGTTATACCTGTGGAGAATGGCGACATATGTCATGGGACTATCCTCATAATGAATCAACAAGCCAGAGGGGTGCAAACATAGCTGAGGTAGAGCCAGAACCACCTCGACTTGTGGTGAAAGAGGAACCACCTGAAGAAGGTGAATCATTACTACTCAGAAGAACTTTTCTTAGATCAGAAAAAGAGATTGAGGAAACAGCGCAAAGGAAGAATTTGTTTAGTACGACATGCAAATGAAAGGGTAAGTGCTGTAAGGTTATAATTGATAGAGGGAGTACTCACAATCTTCTGTCTACAGAGATGGTGGAAAAGCTCAGATTAACAAGGAAAGCGCATCCTGAACCTTACAAAGTATCCTGGCTTCAGAAGGGTCATCAAGTCTTCGTGACAGAACAGTGTAATGTGGAAATGCAGATTGGCACATACAAAGATGTGATTTTATGTGACACAACGCCCATGGATGTATGTCACGTGTTATTGGGGAGACCATGGAAATTTGACCGGAAGGTGATTCATGATGGAAGAAGAAATACATACACCATAGAGAATGGTGGAATTAAACATACATTGCTGCCAGTGAGGAATGATGCTGATAAAGAGTTGCCTGAAAATAGTATTATGTTGATGAGTGGCAAAGAACTGCTTCAGGAGGTTGATAAAAGCGAGGAGGTGTATTTCGCTATCGTGGGGAGGCCAAAGGTAATTTTAACTTCCACAAATTTAAATGATTTGCCTGAAGAAATTCAAGTTGTGTTAAACAATTTCATGGATATCATCGTGGATGAATTGCTAAACGAATTACCACTGATTAGAAGTATAAGTCACCATATCGACATAATACCAGGAGCAAGTCTACCTAATAAAGCTGCATATAGATTAACTCCTCGGGAAAATGCAGAATTTGCAAGACAAGTTTAGGAGCTGATGGACAAGGGGTTGATTCGAGAAATTCTGAGTCCCTGTGGTGTGCAAATGGTGCTTAGTCCGAAAAAGGAAGGAGAATGGCGCATGTGCACCGATTCCAGAGCTATCAACAAGATAACAGTCAGGTATAGATTTCCTTTGCCCGAATGGATGATTTAATGGATTGTTTAAGTGGATCCAGGTATTTTACAAAGATAGATTTAAAAAGCGGGTATCATCAGATGAGAATTCGGGAAGGCGATGAATGGAAGACAGCGTTCAAAACAAATAATGGTCTGTATGAGTGGTTAGTGATGCCTTTTGGGCTCACTAATGTGCCCAGCACGTTCATGAGATTAAAGAACGAAGTCTTGAAAGAATATACAGGTAAATTTGTTGTTGTTTACCTTGATGATATTCTGGTTTTTAGCAAAAGTAAAGAGGAGCATTTGGAATATCTGAAGTTAGTCCTGAAAACTCTGCAGAAGGAAAAACTACTAATCAATTTGAAGAAATGTAGTTCCATGAAAGAAGAACTAGTATACTTGGGATTTGTGATTTCCAAAGAAGGTTTAAAAATGGATCCGTAAAAGGTACGAGCAATTAGAAATTGGCCTACTCCGAGGAGTGTATTCGAGGTAAGAAGTTTCCATGGACTTGCTAGTTTCTACCAAAAATTTATAAAGGGGTTTACTCGTGCACCAATCCTTGAGACAATCAGGGAGGTCAATCAGCCATTTCGATGGACAGAAGCAGCTGACAGGAATTTTAATTTGCTAAAAAAGAAGAGGTCAATCAGCCATTTTAATTTTAATTTTAATTTTAATTAATGCAAGTGGAGAAGCAGTTGGTGCGGTGCTGAGTCAAGACCAAAGACCGATAGTGTATTTCAGTGAAAAATTAAATGATGTGAAAAGGAAATATTGTTCCTATGATAAAGAATTTTACGCTATTGTGTAGGCATTGAAAAAGTGGAGGCATTACTTGTTGCCAAAGGAGTTCATCTTATATTTAGACAACCACGCTTTGCAGTTTCTTAATAATCAGCCAAGGTTAAATCAGAAGCACGCTAAATGGGTGGAATTTCTGACAAGTTTCACTTTTGTAATAAATCATAAAAGTAGTAAGTCAAATAAAGTGGCAGATGCATTGAGCAGGGTAAGTTTTCTTTTGCAAGAATTTAAAGTGGGTGTGGTAGGTTTTGATGAAATGATAGAAATGTACAAGGATGATGAGGATTTTTAAGATATCTACACAACAGTTCAAAATCCGGTGAACCATAACAGAAGTGAGTGGATGGACTACCTTATCCAAGGAGGCCTGTTATTTAAAAGCAACGAATTATGTGTTCCCAAATGTTCCATGTGGGAGAACATAATTATGGAAAAGCATAGTGGAGGATTGTCTGGTGATTTTGGACAAGGTAAAACCTTCGCTCACGTGAATGCTTTTTATTTTTGGCCCAAAATGCAAACTAATGTTAAAAAGTTTGTTGAGAAATATAGGGTATGTCAGTATGCCAAAGGAAGGAGTCAGAATATTGGTCTATATCAGCCATTGCGCATACCACATCGACCATGGGATGCAGTGAGTATGGACTTTGTTATGGGTTTACCAAAAACTCAGAGAGGAAATTATTCTATTTATGTTGTTGTAGACAGATTTTCAAAAATGGCCCATTTTATTGCTTGTAAGAAGACTAATGATGCCACACACATAGCGAATTTATTCTTTTCTGAGATTGTAATATTGCATGGTTTACCTGCGAGCATTGTATCAGATTGAGATACTAAATTTCTAGGGCATTTCTGAGGGACACTTCGGAAGAAGTTGGGAACTAAACTCAGTTTTAGTTCAGCCTACCATCCTCAAACGAATGGAAAAACTGAAGTTGTGAACAGAAGCTTGGGAAATATACTAAGAAGTCTAGTACATCATAATCCCAAACAGTGGGATTTCGCATTAGCTCAAGATGAATTCGCTTACAATGATACACCAAACCAAAGCACTGGAATGATTCAATTTCATATTGTCTTTGGAATGCATCCGAGAGGAGTATATGAGCTTAGAGACTTGGGAAAACAAGAAGCTAGAAGTGAAAGTGCTGAAGATTTTGTTGAACAAATGCAGAAACTACAGGAAGAAGTCAAAGGTAAACTACAGGAAAGCAGCAAGAGGTACAAGCAAAGAGCAGATCTGAAAAGAAGAGAAAAGGAGTTTCAGGTATGAGATTTGGTTATGGAATATTTGAGGAAAGAGAGATTTCCTACAAAGACTTATAATAAACTGAAACTGAAGAAAATAGGACCCTGTAAAATTAAAAGGAAATTTTCAGCCAATGCATATGAAATTGAATTCCAGTTTTTTGTTGAAGTTATTAACCCATGAAGCTCAGTTGTATAGATAAGGTATTATCTGTCTCTTATGTATGTGAAATTTAATGTGTATGAGAAATGGTGGTATCATGGTAAATAGTTGTTGGTATTGGTATCACCACTTTATATTTCTCATGATCGGCTTGCATGTGGCTTCTAGTGTGAGGTTATCGATAGAAGTACATTAAATGAATTAACAATTATAGTACCCATACAGGGTAGCATAATGAACATACTTAGATTACTTATGCTAATGGGTTACTATGAATGTGATGAAATTATTATACATAGGGCGTATTTTACATCTAAGAATAGAGTTAATAGTGGAAGCAATGTGGGTTATGGTGAGATTATGTATGAATATGTGAGATGACTGTGGATTTTATGGATTTTCTAACTCGTCGTATTACATCCACTACATAGATATGGTATGATCATAATTCTCTAAAGTAATATATGTTTATGAAAACTCACCAATTGAGGAATATGTATCCTATTTTACGATTAATGAATTAAGTATTTGTATTGCATATATAACTAGTATGCATGGGAATGAAAGACTAGTCAATAACACTACCATGATCATGAAATTAATGTCCATTAATGTTGGTGAATATTTACCTAGATATGTTGATAGGATGCCTACCATCATGCGTTCAATGGTCGATCAAGTGTATCCAAGATGTTAACGAATCTAAGGTTCCATACAAGAGAAGCAATAAAACAATTAATGAGAAAATTGTACCATGGCCTAATAGTAATATGCATGAGGTAATTTTAGAAGACAAGATCTGCAAGGAGGGGTAAGGCTTTAACTGTGAATGAATCGAAAATTTTAAATTTATGGATCTTGGAGGCTAAATTCTTGAGCCCTCATTTGGCCTCACTACTAAAAGTGTAATAGAGAGTCAAGGTATAAGTGCAAATCTGTAATGATTCTTAAAGATTGAATCTAAATATTAACAATTTTTTAGTTAAAGGAATATGGAGCATATATGCACAATTCTTGTTGCATGAATCATGAAGAATGAAGAATAAGTATTTATGTTGACATTGGAATTTTCTATCCGGAAATATTATTTATTTCAGTTCCTAATTATTGTATATGTGTGAGAAACAAAATTGTTGACTAGAGCATCGTGCAATAACAAACTATTGGGTAGGAGCAGGGATATTGGATAGTGTTCTGAATAACCCTGGATTGCACATTGGTTAACACTTAATAGATCGGAGGTCATCTAAGTATGCTATTATGAATGCAATTTTTTTTAGAGATGCAAATTGCAAATGGTCAAATGCCATGTCGATGGACATATGGGCTGCTCTACCTAATTGGTGGATGAAACCCTTCCTTGTGGGTGTCACTTCACACTTGGCCTTAATGCATTGTTGACTATTATTAACTCGTAATTGAGTTGTTCATCAAATGTTTGACTACACTCAACATGCAGTTCAAGGTGAGAAGGGGTTACTTTGAGTATAACATCGAACAATGCCTCTGCTCTCATGTAGATGGCGATGGCTTGGACCATTCTTACCCAATCCAAATCATCAGATGATAGTATCCTTTTTGCATGGGTTGCAGAGATTGATAGTTACGGAAATTTTGACTATATCACCTAGTTTGAAACCTCCAAAATTGGCACAACCATAGATATGGTGTGCATAGTTATGAATTTCTATCTATGGCATCAAATTTTCCAATGCATAAATTAACATACTATTACCCCAGAGGGGAATCAATTCCTCTCTAACTCGGCCATACAAGTTGAAGTAAGGAAGAGGTTTTCGTACCACTAATGGTTAAGGGAGTGTCACCCAGGAATCTTGCTCCGTATTAACCAGAAGTTTCACCAATATGCTATTGGTCTAGGGAAAGAGAAAATCGTACTTGTAAGTTTAAGGAATGATTTTAAAAAAATTCAAGCAAAAGTACCGTTAAAGACACAAAGTAAAGGCGTGTGATTGATACGATGGTCACTGTTGAAGTAGCATTTTGCTGGGACGTGGTGGAATCACCATAAGATTTATATTTGTTTTCGACTAAGTCCCCCTCTGTTTACTGAAGATTTGGCTGAAGGCTATCCATTGATAATCATTAGCCACTAGTTTCTAATAATAAAAACAAAAAAACATGAAGTGAGATGGACTCAGAAAAACATAACGCAAAAGCCCCATTGTGAAGCACAACGAAACCACAATTGTTGTTGTTGTTTACAATATGCTACAGATATCAACATGTTAAGATGGATGGATCTGAAATGATTTTTGTATTCAGTGAGTGTTGTTTCCTAGGTTTCCTAGAAAAACCTATCCACTGGGGCAAGAGGATAGGATGAGATAACTATGCATAAAATGTTATCTTACCCCAGCGATAACGATGAGTAGCACAAGATAAGTTGGAAAGAAAAGATTATGATTATTCCCACTGTATTGATAGAGATTACACAACATTAAATAAACCAACTTGGTATTGAATGAATTACCTTGCTCTATAGATGAGAGTGCCAAAAATTTAGTTCTGTAGTGGTTTAGGAGTGCCAAAACCAAGTTTCACAATGGTTTAAGCAGTAGACCACTCCAAAAATAACTGAGAAATCTTGGTCTCGAAAGACCCTGTTATGCTCTGCAGACAACATAGATAAGCATTTTTTTCATTCTACGATCAATTTTTTGGGGTTTCGCTTGAGAAAGTTTGGTGATTATTTTTTTTTGTTTCGGTTGAAAATTTTTGAGGATTATGTATGCATGGACCACGTATTGAAAAAAAATATTCTAAAATCGTGGGTCGTGGCAAATTTGAAGTCATTTGAAAAACTCTCCACACTAGGAGAAACGTTTTGGGCACATTTAAGACTTAGATTAGAGGCTCTCCATATAAATACACGGGCTTCATCTTTTTAAATTGCAAGATAACGGGCAAAGGAGAAAATTATATGGGCAAGCCCTCGGGAGATTACTCCATAGTAGTGTTTGATGACACTTACATGGATAACATTATATACCTAGTAGGATGGGGAAATTGGGATAATGAATTTTACAAACAAAATATTGTGACTTATGCCAAGTTCCAATGTAGCTGGCCTGGAGCAGTGTGAAAATAACGAGTTGTGTGGTCCAAAAAAAACTCACTACTCGTTCGCAGGTCTCAAAGTATTAGACCCTCGACTACATTAATGGGATCACTTGGATTAAACAATAGGGTGTGATGGTTTTAATTGCAACATCCACCACGACAGAAGAAGAAAGTGATATCCTAAAGGCATTCACACAAAATGGTTCCCATAAGCAAGCAAAATTCGAGTGTCCATTCTTCACTAAATCTAAAAAAATTATATTTCGTTGTGTCTTTTTAACTCCATAGTTAATCAGTAAATAAATCGATTCTTGATCAGTGTGTTTTGGTTAACTGAATTTCGATTCCAAGTGTGAAGTGCCTCTCTGTTTTTCTTAATTCCATATAAGATACCAGATTTATTCATCATTATTGAGGAAGTAAAATTATTGAAAACGGAACTATGCTCCACTAACTGGCCATCAATGGAAACACTAAGCAATATAGAAGGATATAGGCCATCAAGCGAAACGATAAGTAATATAGAAGGAGACATATGACGAAAACATGAAACCACCCCCTGAAAGGAAACGAAGGCCCAAACAAAAACAGAGTGTGATTAGACATATGCAAAAGAGCCTCATTTCAAATGGTAAGATTATGTCGATTTTAATAAGTTTTGGTTTTATATGAAAAAAAATATATTCCTCATTCCCTCTATTATTTTTAGTAAATAAAATTGAGAAAATGGTTGCTTGTGGGTAGGGAAAATTATGCCTAAGGGACAATGAATGAGTATTGTGAATTGTTGAGATAAGTGCAACATAGACTTGAAAATTATTTTGGAAAAACTTGGAAATTCTGAGTGAAAAGAGTAGTGTGCATGGGTTAATAATTGCTCATTTGGAATTGTGAATAAGTGTTAAATTAGTATGGATAATGATTTCTACTTGAAAATTCTTTTGGAAAAACTTGGAAATTCTGAGTGAAAAGAGTAGTGTGCATGGGTTAATAATTGCTCATTTGGAATTGTGAATAAGTGTTAAATTAGTATGGATAATGATTTCTAGGGAAATTTTCGACCTGCAAAATTTGATTATTTTTGTATATATGCTTATGTTTTATTGAGGTAGTAGAAATATGTATGATGAATGATTTCATTGTTATGCTTGTGACTCTCATTATTTGAAGAAGTAGCTACATAGTAGGTAGTTAATGTGGCTTGGGCCTATGCACCCATCTTACTTATTATGAGAACTGCATGGGACCAATATACTTACATGGAATATATTACAATAACCTTGTTGGGGGGTTTACATATATTGATGTATGAGATCGCTTGTAAATCTAAATCTAATCATCATTACAAAACATATGATACCTATGGTTAAATGGAAACAAAATCAGGCATAAGACCATGGTACATGAGAAATTAGTATGATATAATGTATGGTTCCAATTATCTATGCTATACATTGATACTAGTTAGCTAATCCTTCATGTTTATTAAAAGAAGGGACATGGAAGAAATTTGTTGGGTGCATACCGTGATGCATGCCTTTCTCCAAGTTGGGGGTTTGTGCCCAGGTGTTGATCTAAAGAGTCATTGTGCTTACGTGCTTATGATAACCATTGAACATTAACAGCACCCGAAGAAATCATAATATTTAAGAATCCTTGGAGCTAGTATTGATAAAAATATAATATTATATCATCCATTAAAGGTAGGATAATATGGAAATTAAAAATAAATGTGAAAGTAGAGCACTGTTTAGCTCCTCATTAGGAAATTCTCTTACTTGTTAAATTTTTCTTAAGGATATGGTTGTGCTTATGCTCATGTTTTTATTTATTGATATTCACAATAATGGTTAGGACTACATGCAAATCCATTATAATCTTATTAAAGTCACCTAAAAGATTCCGGTCCTTGAGGAGAATTAAAGCCAGGAATGAGATAAATTATTCTAAGAGGTGGATAGCATGGATGAATTCATAACTATAATGCAAGCAAATTGATACCCCTACATGTGCTATAAAGGAAATTAACTAAATAAAAATATAATGGTCAAACCCTAGTAAGGGTTACATCAATGAAAAAGGTTTCCATGAACAATGTTCAGAATATCATGTGTCTCTATGGCATGAAATAGTAGAGTTAGTGGTAAGTGGAATAATGTGTAATTGTTATCACACTCATTAGAGTTGTCCCATTCATGATAGTATATGCATGGACGATGATATATAAGTAGAAATACTTATAGTTTGAACATATATGGATGGGTGAGGCCTCTTTTAAATAGGAACTTGATCATTACTATGTTTAGTATGGAACATAGTATGCTTCTAACAGATAACTAGGTAAATATTATGCATTAAATCCTTATGTATAATGATAAGAAAAGTGAATTCTAGTTTATCTTAATATCATGATTTTTCATGTAAATCTTAAAATTAATCATATTTGTGCATTTGGAGATTGCAGTTTCTGAAGCGGAGGTTAAATACATATATGCATGATAGTAACTAGAGGAAAACTTGGGCAAAAATTGTTTTTTGCTTAAAAATCTCTAAAACAAATCATAACATGTATTGGTGGAGGAACTGTGTGGAAAGCCATATTAGGTAAGATATTTAAATAAGGATTGGTGAATAGAAACAAATCTCACCAAATACATGAAAGGAGGATTAGATAACGGAGGAAGTCCATGGTTGTATCTAGTCTTAATTGTTATATATTATACCTATGCCTTGTCATGGATAGTTTTACATGTTGTTACCATCGTGTGGTCATTAAGATAAACATGTTGAAGAGGAATATTCCCAATATCCATGCATATTAATGAGTTATATGTATTTACCATATAAGCACATGTGTGTGCAGTATCATGGACTTGTAAGAATAAAGTATTTATCAAATGGTTAATGGTGGGATGGTCTTGATTTTATGAATCCATATAGAAAGAGTCTTGAGTCTAAATCAAGCTATATATGCATATCTTATTATGTGCCAATAAAAAATAGGCAAAGTATCCATGACTATGTTCAAATTCAGGTTAGACTATAAAAAAACTTATAAATGGTATAATTTCTATAAAAGTATAATACCAAAGTAAAGGATAGTGACAGCATGTTATAGTGTAAAGGCTATATAACTGTATAAATTATGGTCAAATTAGTCCTTTGATTAATGCATCTTCTTACAATGTGACTCGTTCTTCGTGTGGAAGAAAGGATGGTTAAAAGGGAAATTTAACTTAAATCGATTTCCAAGACATATGCATCTTTTGAAGGATATGTATAATAGAACCTATAAGTATTCTTGAGTGAAAACCATAGTAGTTGGTGAAGTATCACAAATGGTATGGACCCCTGAGTCAATTAAATTATATTTAACAATCTATTTAAAATAGACTGATATCATAATTTGTACCAAGAAATTTTGAGAGGATCTCTTATCATATTGCATTTATAAGGTTTCTGGACAACATAAGGAAATGTTTTGTGATTCAAACAATAATTCCTAAATAGATAACTCAGCATTTGGTAAGGGGTGATTTAATGTTAACAATGACCTAACATGTAAATAATGTGAGGTCAGAAACACTTACAAGTACAAGGAGTGTAGGATCGTAAGTAGTAAATACTTTCATGTATAACTACGCAGAATTATACATGGTCAACAGGTTATTGAAGCATAAATAGGGAAACATTAAAACATACAAGGTGAATTAATGATCTCATGAATATTAAACTTCAACAACTATGAGTTAATATTCTACTTTAGAACATTAAGCAGAATGTATGATTAAGAGGAAAATATGCATGAATCCAATAATATGCGATTGATATTGTAACCACATGAAATTTGGAATTGATTTACACATGACATAAAATTGTTCTTAATTACATAGATGAACCACAAAAATGAATGCTGGTATGATACTAACATGGTGGAAAAATATGTGGATAAAGTTTATTTCATGCAGGTGATACCAGGAGGATGGTATTATAGGTTGTACCACAGCTGGACTATGTACAAAAATACGTATGGGACCATATGACTACCTATGCTACAAGGTTGTAAAACGAAATTCATATTGGTGTGTATAACATACCTTGTGTGTAAGGCATGTAGTACTCATTGGATGGATGTCTGATCAGGTAAACAAACCTAAAGATTACCGAGAAGAAGGAAAGTAACTTTGGTATAAGTAACTATGGTTAATCACATTTGGTGTACATACGATTATAATGAATATATGTATATGATATATATATTGTGATTTGAAATAATCTGTTATGACTTTACACACATATTAATGTGGAAAATATGCTACCTGATATATTGTATGTAGAGAGAGTGCAAGAACCACGTGTTCGACAAGAACACAAAGGCTTGAAAGAATGCAAGAAGAGGACATCCATTATTTAGATAAAATAAATAATAAGCAATAGATGCTTTAATAATAACATATTATGATATTTATCATAGTTAAGCTTTGCATTGATAGATTCTCGCAAATGGTTTGAAAAAATTGTGTGACATGTAACTATGAAAGGAGAGATGCTCGGAGCACTCCTTGGGACCGATGTAGCTATGGAAGGAGAGATGCTGGGATCACTCTTTGTGTTAGATGTACATCAGAAAAATTGCATCATATGGCAGACCCGTGAGAGATGTTGATTAGAAAATAGCTACCTATAAACAAGGACATGATGCAGTGATACGCCGAGGACGGTGTAAAATTTAAGGGGGGGAGTATGTAACACACCTCCCTTGTGTACTACGTTACTATAAACCTAAGCTAAGTTAAAGCTAGGTCTGATATCCTCTATTGTGTGTTAAATGTTGTAAACCTATGTTGAGGAAAGCTACGTTTGATAACCTTCTTTGTGGGTTAAAATATTCTACACCTAAGGTGAGGAAAGCTAGGCCATATGTAATATGAAAAGCAAATGTATTGTCGAATAACTAAATAAAATAAATCACTTGGATGGTGGAGCACCAAGAGAGAGGAGATTATTTCCAAATCCCATGAGGAATGGGATAGAGATGAATCTTTCATGATAAGCTTATAGATGGGATTCTAGATAAGCTTGGATGGATTGGATATCCATCAGATGGATGGGAGATAAATATCCATTGGACATAAAACTTTTGCGGGAGATAAACGCAAAATTTTATGTGGAAAAGAATCATGGGAGATAAAGAAAATATTTTCTGGATAAGACCAAGGCAAATGGAAAAATCCATAAAGCGGGACGTTGCTAATGGTAACTAAATCATGAAAGAGGGTATTAAATACCTAGTGAATCGATCAACTGAGGACAATTGATCCTTTGTAAAATCTTCACTTCAGGGGGAATCATACATGATTCATGGCTAGGTGGTGGTGCTCCCCCCTCCAAGTGAGATTTAGTTGGTTTTATTTTCATGAAATGGTTGTATGTTGACTCTTACTCTCTCTCTCCGTTATGGTTTCTAGTTTTTTTTTTTGACAATATTTTCAGCAGTTTCTATTATTGTTCCAGTTTTTTGTTGATTTATTAACCCATGAAGCTCAGTTGTATAGATAAGGTATTATGTGTGTCTTATGTATGTGAAGTTTAATGTGTATGAGAAATGGTGCTATCATGGTAATTAGTTGTTGGTACTAGTGTCACTGCTTTAGATTTGTCATGATTGAATTGCAAGTGGCTTCTAGTGTGAAGTTATCAGTGGAATTACATTAAATAAATTGATAGTTTTAGTACCCATGCAGGGTAGCATAATGAACACACTTAGATTACCTGTGCTAATGGGTTATTATGAATGTGACGACAGTATTATGCACATGGCGTATTTTACATCTAAGAATAGAGTTAATTGTCAGGCCAGGCAGTAACTCCATTATGCAGAAAAACTGATTCGATTTATTCCATTAGGTATTTTATTGTTATATACAAAAGGGTGTGACTACTCAGTTAATCTCCTGATGACTGTTCACATTCCTAATTTAATTATTTACATAAATTCACCCAATCGTGAGGATTAGGTGTCAACATTGCCCCCCTTAATCTGAAGGGATGTTGGTGAGTCCAAGCATCATTCTGAATCTTTCAAGCTTTTCTCTTCCAAGAGCTTTCGTGAAGATGTCTGCAATTGCTCATT
>APFE030114859.1:0-24619 GCA_000404065.3 Pinus taeda | reverse complement strand
TGAGCATCCTCCACTGCTCCTGTAGGCTTCTCCCATCTGCAACTTTATTCAACCTCTGTTGAATCTTCAAGTTCTGCCACATTCACTTCTCCTTCTTCCCGTTGAAATTTCTTCACTATTCCTGTAAATCAATATTCATCAGTCCCAAAAATCATCACATGCAATTAACAAAAAAAACACTTGAACCTTCAAAGAAAGTTGTTCCCGCTCTGATACCACTTGATGCAGGGCTATCCCCGCAAACCCAGGATCTTCATATGCTAACTATCACGGTTAGCAATCTCCATGAATGCGAAACTTTTCAAAATAATCAACAAGGAATTCATCAAACAGTAATAGCCGAGGTTTACCATTATCTCAACTATCTTACGCATGGGTTATTGTATCAAATAAAAATTACAGCGCCCATTATTCCTTTCAGGCCTTTGACTGTCATTGCTCCATTTAATAGACTTACCTTTCTACCCATAATTCATATAAATACGCACATCAATGGTTCAACCATACAACATTCAAACGCACTGCCTGTCAGCTTGGTATCAATCCACCGATACTAGCTGTGCCATGTGAATCTGCCGAATTTTCCAAACTTTTACTGCAATTTAAACTATATCCATTAACACTATAACATCGAGCATTTAATACACATTGCCATCAAACCATAAGATACATGCATAATATCAGAAGATCCATTACACTAAAACGCTGGAGAGGTTTTGAAATTATGCTTTGACGCTGCCTCCCTCTCTGATGAGAGTTTTAGCTGCTTCATTAATTTATAATAATAATGGATATGTACAATAAGGATAGATCAGACCTTACCTCCTAGAAAAGCAAGATTTTTCCTTTTTTCCCACAATGACTTAAAGCTTGAAGCTTTATTCCCTATTTCTTTTATCCTAATTTTAACTGAAAAATCATAGAATCCTATCCCAATCCTTTTTCTAATCATTCTCTCATATTCTTTTAGAAAAAGAATATTTACATAACAAAATACTAAAACTATTGTTAGCCTCCTATTGCAAATAGGGGTTCATATTTCATGATTGACGGTTTACATGCCAAATATGTCATCTTTTTTATTACTGCAAAGGTTCCATATTTCCAGAGAGTTTCATTTAGATAAGTCATTCAAATTTTGAAGAGCTGTTCAGTCAAGGGAAGGCCAAACAGTTTAAACTTGGCTTCCTTGGGTTTCAATTGCTTGCTTTAGAATATAGAGATGAATATCTGGCCAAACAAGCTTAAAACTTGGCGGATTGGTAAATAGGTAGAGAAACCAGGGCGCTCATAAGCTTAATCTGAGCCCCAGAAGAGACAAGGGTCGATTTAGATAGGAGGATAGCTGAAAGAAAGGTTGAAAGGCTGGGGGTGCTAGTTCAAGGGCACCCAAACCAAAAGAAGAAAAAATGTTAGGAGAGTAGGCCGGGTAGGTAGCGTTGTGGTGGCAGAAACATGGCTTGGGATCCGTTTCATTTTATATTCTCAAGCTTGTTATCCGTTCACATCTCAAGCATAAGGCAGTTTCAATTTGGAGGAGCTCAAGCGAGGCATTTCTGAATTTCCCTTTTTTCCCTCAAAACACTCGCTAACTTCCCCTAATCCTCTTAAAAAGGTCCCGTTTCCCCTTCAAAAGCCTAAGATTCCTATCCTTAACGCTCTCTGATCAGATTACATATTAACTTCTAACTTATTATCTAAATCCCAGTTATTCTTCCCTCCCCATACTAAAAACATTATACGAGATCCCCCTAAATACATATCCCCTCCATTGGTTGAAATATAACCATAATTAGCTCATCATTTTCTGCTAATACTACAAAGGACTATCAACCTTTAGTTCTGTTTTTAATGGTTGTGAAATGGTACTTTGGAAATGTCCAGTGGTTTGGTTATGTCTATATCTGTGCTCATGTACATTCAAGAAAAATGTTGGATAGGGTTTGGGGTTTTGTATCCCAACCTTGGCAATGGCACCAACACCCTCTGTTTTCATATGTGGGACAAGATTGTACCCAAATGAAAAAACCATGTGTTCAGAAGGATAGTGTTTGTAAAGTGCTTATATTCCAGCTATTACCTGTTATTATACTGTCACTTGTTTGCAGTGGTGCATTTTCTATCTTGCTGTCCAAGGACTACCAGAACCAAACATATTTGCGACCTGATGATGCACATGGCAAGAATAGCATAGAGTCGGCTCAATTTAACAAGGAAAATTCTTTTGTGGCTGGAATTTTACAGTTCTTTACAAGTTTTGTGCTGTATGGTTACTTGGTTCCATTATCACTTTATGTATCTATGGAAATAGTGAAGGTAATGCAAGCATTATTTTTTATGGATATACGCATGTACTATGAAGAAATTGACAAGCCTCCTTCCGCTCGAACTTCAAAATTTGAATAAAGAACTGGGTGAGGTTAGCACCATCCTTTCATACAAGACAGGCACTCTTACACCTAATGAGATAGAATTATTCAAATGTTCAATTGCTGGTGTGTCTTATGGAATATGTATTACTAAGGTACAGAAGGCTGCGCCAGAAAGTGCTAGCAAGAAGCCTTCCCTGAAAGAAGAAGAAATCGTTTCTTCAACTCTTCAAAAAAGGATTCAACTTGAGGGATCATAGACTTAAAAATCAGAGCTGTATTTCACTGAATATCATATATGGCCTTTTGCATTCCCAGAGGCACTCGCGGCATGGTTTACATTACTATAAACTAGCCACTTACACACACCCCAAGAGTAGATGATGGGAGCCTTCAGCTATTGGCAGAAAAAGAAGATGCAGGGAGACAACATTGGACAAACAGGGAGATATTATTAATGATTCAATGGGAGCCTTTGATGCTTTTGATATGTCTGGTGAATCGAAAAAGGCATTAGTGTCTTTTGGTCTAGGAAATTACCTTCTCTGTGTTAGGCCTGTAAATGATCAAGCATCCTTTGCAGATGGTGAAATATCTCCTTCCTTTGAGTGGTCAGATGATCTGAAAGGTGTAAAAGCTGTTTGTATTGTAGGACTTTTTGACAAATTAAGTTATCACATCAAGTAGACATTCTATGGTCAAAATGCAGAGTCGGGCGTTAGCATGATTCATTGTGGCCTAAATAGCGTGGGTACAAAGACTAAAGATCTTTATTTCCTAGTCAGAACCACAAAAAGAAAATTATCTGTGGGAACATTGTATACTCCTGAGCATCCAAAGCCACAGTCCCAGATAGTTGCTTTGCAAGAACAACATGATATTTTGATCTTGCCGACCATTCAAGTGTCCAATCTTCTGGAAATGAAGATTGCAGTGTCATCAAGTGATCATTTAGAGACAAACTCAGGAGAGATATCTGAACAAAGTGGTGGCAATCATGCAATTCCTAAGGGTGGACAGAAAGAATACATGTATGCAGATCTTAGTAAGTTTTTTTGACAGTAACTCTCTATGATCTGAAACAAACGAGCAGTCCAATAAACGCTGGTGACTGGGGAAAGTTTTCAAACAAATCTAAAGGTGAACTGCATCATCTCGATATAGAGTTGGATTTTGGGGATGGAAAACACATTGCTATGTTAAGTTTATCACGAGGTATATGGGACAGGGGTCGCTGAGGTTGAAAGAGCAGCAGCGCAGCGCAATGGTGTGAAACTTGAGGAGGTTCAAAGATCAGCTGATTCTGTGCATGAAAAAGTTTTTCAACTTTGATGATACAAGGCTGATGTGTGGTGCTTGGAGAAATGCGCGTGATCCCGATATCTGCAAGGAGAAATACAATGCGAACAGCCAAATAAATCACTCTATACCTTTACTGGTAACCTTATTATTGGGAAACAGACGTTGCCTCTTTCACCAAATCAAATATTGCTGCGGGGATGCAGTCTACGGAATACAGAGTTCATAGTTGGTGCTGTGATTTTTACAGGACATGAAACAAAGGAGCTATTGGTAGTGGAGTTTTCATCAACCGCAAGTACTATTATCTGGGCCTTGTTGCAGATGTTGAGAAGCAGTTCAACCCCAACAACAGATTTGTGGTTACGTATCTTACACTGTTCACGCTTGTGACACTATACTCAGCAATTATTCCCATTTCACTATATGTGTCAATTGAGATGATAAAGTTTATCCAATGTACTCAATTTATCAACAAGGATATGAATATGTATCACAGACACAACAATACTCCTGCTTTAGCATGGACATCAAATCTGAATGAGGAGCTTGGCCAGGTGGAGTATCTTTTTTCTGATAAAACTGGCACATTGCAAGAAAACTCATTTATGCAGGACGCTTCTGCTACACAGCAGGCAATCAAAGTTAGAAAATGCGCAATCATTGTTGGTGTAAGTGGGCAACTTGGACGCCTGCTCTGTTTTTTAAAGATATCTGAAGATGCTGTGTCACAGCTAGATAAGCCAATACACCTGGAGGTTGTATTGAATGAGCACAGGAGATAAGTCAGGGGTGATTGAACAGCTGAAGTGGTTTGAGAGGAAAGTGAATGCCGGATACGACAGCGAAGCAACTTCAACAAACCGACAAAGAGGCAACACAAAAGTAGCAGAACCGCCTGAAGGATGCGGACAAGAGTATTCAAAGCACAGTGCTCAGTCACATAACCAAAGCTGCCAGCTGCCTTAGCGCAACTCTGTTTAGATAAATATGTATTAATTCCCAGCCCAGCGATGAGTTAAAGACATTAATTCATAAGATATTTTTCAGATATGATCGGGATATATTTGTTTGATATTTTTCCCGTGACACTTGTTCAATGGAAGGCTGTAAACCCTTCACTATATAAACCACCCCATAGTCAGTCTGAGGAGAGGAGAAAGAAAAGTAAGAATTGGTTGATGAACTCTGACAGAGATTGGTTGTGTACATCCAGTATGATTCATTAATCAAAGACTGCGAGAGTTTTTTTTTTTGGAAATGGACTGTGTGCTGTTTCTTGGTGTTTGAAGGGGCCTTACAGAATTCCAAAGCTGCCACATAAATCAATAAGTGCCTCTCATCTATGTTTTTCTTTATGTTTCACGCTCATAATATGCTCATATAGCCATCTAAATAGCAGCTAGAAAGATTAGTATAGAATTTGCTGAACCACACTCTATGCTCAAGGTCTGCTATTTTTTTTATGTTTTCCTCTGAACTGGTATTGAATGTTGATTCCTTTGGCCTCTTATCTCGGTGAATCCACCCATGTTCTAGCATTTATACAAGAAATTTTTATCAGCTACTAGACAGAGCTTTTTCACTATCATGCTGATATGCTAAATAATGAGTTTGTTTGTGTACTCCTCATCTCCTTAAGACTTCCAATCCAGCTGGTTTGCGTTGTATCATAGAAAGTTTGTTGGCCGAGAGATCAAAGATCATTCAAAGGATCAGATAATGGGCTGTCCATTGTGCTTTCTTTTTTTTGAAAAAAATACTGAAGGGTAATCAACAAATTCTCATGCTCTCTAATGAACTAATAAAACAATTTTTGTCCGTATAAAATCAGTTCTCATATATTAGTTTCATTATCACTATTTTTTGATTGCAGAAATGGAAGACTAATCGACAACTGGCCTTATAACCATTTACACCAAGTTTTTTGCAATTTGACTAAGAGCTTTAATATGAATACCTCACGGAGCATATTAACTCTTTGTCACCCATGAACGATTATTATTTAGGAAATCTTAATTGTCCCTATATAAAATCTATTTTCGATTGGAGAAAGGAGGACTAATCGAAAACTGGCCTTATAACCATTTACACCAAGTTTTTTTGCAATTTGATTAAGAGCTTTAATATGAATACCTCACGGAGCATATTAACTCTTTGTCACCCATGAACGATTATTATTTAGGAAATCTTAATTGTCCCTAGATAAAATCTATTTTCGATTGCAAAAAGGAGGACTAATCTACATTTGGCCCTACAACAATTTACACTAAGTTTTTTGCAATTTGACTAAGAGCTTTAATATGAATACCTCACGGAGCATATTAACTCTTTGTCACCCATGAACGATTATTATTTAGGAAATCTTAATTGTCCCTAGATAAAATCTATTTTCGATTGCAGAAAGGAGGACTAATCTACATTTGGCCTTACAACAATTTACACAATTTTTTGCAAACGTACCATATGTTTTTGTTCTGACTAAAAGCTTTAATATGAATACCTCAGGGAGCATATTAGTTCTTTGTCACCCAAGTATGATTGTTATTTAGGAAAATCTTAATTATTCCTAGGTAGAATCCATCCACCTTACCTCGGTCAGCCGGATCAAAGATATCTTAGTTGCCTTACATCTCTGGCCTCCGCTTCATTTTTTTTTACAAAACCCGAACAATTGTTTCATGAGAAGCTATATGCTCCATATCCCCCTCGTGACCAAGAAAAACACACCAACAGTCCCGCTCCTCTGACTCCATGCCCAATGGTTTGAAATTCATCACTCGATGCACTGCCTCTCTGCTTGAAACCATTCTCTTCCACCAAAAAAACAAAACCCCTTGTACTCAATAGCTAGCCTAAGATCACCCTAAACAAAGCTAAATCCCAAAGAGAGAGCCCTCTCTGACTGTTGGTAGGCTAGGACCGGCAGTCCAAATCTTGGTCTGTGGTTACCTCGGCCGTATCCCTTAAAGAGCCAAGGGACAACCTAAGCGATAACATAATGGCGACTCCACTGGGGACCTTTTGAGATAACTTCAACTATCAAGTTGGAAGCTGGCTCCCAAAAAGCATTCACGTAATACAAGGTCGAATCCGGACCCAAAACCCCCAGCTACTTCTGAAAATCCAAATTTAATCCCTAGAAACCTCAGGAAGATAGAGCAAAGAGAAGATTTAGCTGATTCTAGTCCTGAGAAAGTTTAGCCAAGCAGCGGTTCAACCCCTGTCAAAGTTCTTTTTCACTCATCCCCTGTTTTCCCTACTTCATCATCCACCTCACCATCCACCTCGTCCACACCACCGATCACTGCACATACTACCGCTGCAACTCCCATTATCACAGTTGTTCCAACTGTTCCATTCATCCCTGTAGTTCCACTCGTCCCTGTAAATATGGCTAACAGATATGCCCCTTTGCAGCTGCCTGGAAACCCTGGGGCCATGCCTCAGGACTACCAGACTAAGATAACTTATTTTGAAGGCACCAGTGCCTGCACCACCCTTCAGCATACAAAGAAAATGCAAGATTACTTTGAGAGCTATGAAATCGATGACGATAGTGTGAGGATGATGACTTTTGTCCAAAGTTTGACAGGTTATGTCAGGCCTTTGTTTCGAGCGCTCCCAGCCAATTCCGTAGCAAATCCAGAAGTCTTATACCACACATTTATCAATAGATGGGAGAAGAAGAAAGACCCATTGCACATATTGTCCGAATATGACACCATTAAAAGAGGACCTCAGGAGGCTGTGTTAGACTACTGCGCAAGGTTTAACAATGTCTACAATGCAATCCCACAGAACCTTAGGCCTCCACCTGATCTTGCTCTATATAAATTCCCCGATGGCTTTGATTCTAACATGGCTTATCAGTTAAGAGAACAAGCCCCTCAAAGCCTGGCAGAGATGCAAGATGTTGTTGTGAGCATAGAGGCAAACTTAATTGCCAAGAGAAATAGAGCAAGAGCCGAAAGAAGAACCACCTTTAAAGAGGAACCTTCAGCCCTAGACCAAAAACTCGATGCTATTCTCAGTGGCATGCACAGACTAGGAGATAGAATAGAAACCGTTGAGAGAAAGGCTACGTGGGATCCACCACAAGCCAACACTATGAGAAACCCTAATTTTAGGAAAACTCACAACCCAAACGCCGGACGATCCAACCCAGATCATGATATAAGACCTCTGTTCCAAGAGAACTACACGGAGGCGTCGACATCTAGCGAGCCATTAGAAGATACTCATATAAACTGGGTGGGCTCAAAGAGTGAACAGCAGGTTTTCTTAACACAAGAAGACTGCCATCTTATCCAACAAAACCAAGCTGATCAAAACTTTAGCGAATTTCAGACTCAAACAGGAGAGTCTTTTGACTCCAAACAAGGCTATGACTCTGCTGTGTATGAGGTGCACAAGAAATACAAACTAAGGACTAGAAAAATTGATGTGCCTGAGCCTGCCAAACAAAAGCAAACAAAACAGCCCAAGAAGATTAAAAACTTGATTGTTATTACAGAGCCAGTTGATGACACGATCCCAAACCTACAGGAAGTAACTATGGAAGACATAACAGACATGCAGTCTGCTAATGATTAGCCTTTGCTATCTTCCCCCACAAAAGAAAATTTGAATAGCACTCTGCAAAACCTTCCCAAAACAGAGATACCACAAGGTAGCACTCACCATAACACTGATAGTCAGGAGGAAATCATAGAAAATACACTTGAAAGGGGGAAATCAGCTACCACCAACACAAAGACTCCATTGGAGAAACCATTTAGCTTAGAAGCATAAATAAGCAAACTAAAAATTTCCATCCCCCTCTCTGAGTTTGCCAAACACAATGTGTATAGGAAACAAATCCAAAAAACACTTCAAATGCCAGAGACCAAAGATGATGTCAATATTTTAGATGATACGCCTGAGCTGTTATTCGGTCCTGAGGTTAACGGAAAACCAACATATGGAACTGTTATGCCCTTTTATGTAAGCCTACATATACACGACAAATTCTTGCACAATGCTATGTTTAATTCAGGGGCCTCACACAATCTTATGCCCAAAGCAGTAATGGAAAAGCTGAACCTTGATATCACGAGACCATACAAAGACCTATTCTCCTTCGATTCAAGTCAGGTCAAGTGTCTAGGTTTAATCAAATATCTATGTGTGTCTTTAGTCCAGTATCCCAACAAAACAATTCTGATGGACGTGGTGGTCGCTGACATTCCACCAAAGTATGGGATGCTCTTGTCAAGATCTTGGGGAGCAAAGCTCCAAGGATCCCTTCAATTAGACCTCTCTTACGCCACTATCTCAGTCTTTGGGCAACCAAAGAGATTGTATAGAGAAACATTGATGAAGTATGTGGTGAGTAGTGAGGAAAAACCCCAAAACTTTCCCATTTACTCAATCCATTCTGACATGGATTCATTTATTCTGTTCAATGACGATAGTTCCCCAACCGATGATAAGCCTTTGGATTTAGAACAAGAAGCAGACATAACTGAGGAATCAGTTACCCTTACCCAGCAAACCCTAACATCTGAAGAGGCTCCTGAAACAGGAAATTCAAAAACGCTCGCTCCAATGATAATTTCAACTCCCAATGCTAGTCAAGACTAAGAAATCCTATGGTATTTGGAGTTTGACGGTTCAGTAAATAAGCTAGGAGCAGGGGCAGGGGTATGGATCCATAACAGCCAAAACAACCATGCAGAGGGTCATGCCTATAGATTGAATTTCAAATGCACCAACAACATGGGAGAGTATGAGGCCCTCCTTTTAGGCCTTAAACTCATCAAAGCTCTTAGGGCTACAAAAATTTTCGTTCTAGGTGACTCTGACCTAATAATCCAACAAATGAAAGACAACTTTGTCACCAATAACAACAAGCTGAGAGCTTATAGGACCGCTGCCATAGAAGTACTCAATTACTTCACTGAATCTAAGCTTGCCAAGATATCGAGAAGCCACAACATCCATGCTCACAGTCTAGCCACTTTCGCTAGCACTTGCAAGCTCCCTTTTCAGCCCAATCACCACTTCACTGCTGAGGTAAAGCATAGGCCTGCTGTCCCTAACAATATTAAAGATTGGCAAATCTTTGAGGACGATGCACAAATTAACAATTTTTTGACTATGCAGCAAGAATTTTCAAAATTAAACATCGACATGGATACCATGGGTGACCAACCACAAACGACAACCCAAAATCAGCAAACCCTAACAGCTGAAGAGGCTAGAAAAATGCTATGCCCAACCAGCTTTGATGCCAAAGACATGCAAGAGCTCAGGCAGATACACTTAGGAGAAATAGCTGAAACAGAGGCTGAAATCATTGATTTAAAAGACAATTTCTTACCCGCTGGTCTCACCCCATTAGAAGACATCTTTGATGCAAACGATGTCCCCAAAAAACCAAAAATACAACCTCAAAATACTGCAATTGAAGACTATAATATTGGAACCGCAGACAAGCCCAAAATGATCAAAATGTCCAAATCTTTGCCACCTGATCAAAAACCAAAGTATATTGACCTGTTCAAAGAGTTCCAAGATGTATTCGCTTGGAGTTATGAGGACTTGAAGTCCTATGACACCTCAGTTATTCAACATACCATCCCTCTAAAACCAAATCAAAAGCCCTTCAAACAAAAACTAAGGAGAATCAACCCAGTCCTTCTCCCTTTGATCGAAAAGGAAGTGAAAAGAATGTTTGAGGCTGGCATTATAGCACCCATTAGATTTTCGGAATGGGTATCCAATCTTGTTCCCACAAGAAAGAAGACAGGTGAGATCAGGCTTTGTGTAGACTTAAGGAATCTGAACCAAGTCTCCCTTAAAGACCACTACCCATTGCCCAAAATGGATCACATTCTCCAAAGGGTAGTGGGGTCATCTAGAATCTCTTTGCTAGATGGATTTTCAGGTTTCAATCAAATACTTGTCCACCCAGATGACCAAGACAAAACAACGTTTACAACACTGTGGGGAACATTTAAATATGTGAAGATGCCTTTCGGACTAAAGAATGCAGGTGCTACCTTTCAACGGGCCACAGACATTGCATTTGCCAGGGAAATCCATGATTTCTTGGTTATCTATCTCGACGGCCTAACCCCTTTCTCCAAATCTAACCAAGAAAACCTCAAACACCTCAGGCAAGTATTCATGACATGTAGAAAATATGACATTTCTTTAAACCCCAAGAAGTCCCTCTTCGGCCTTGAGGAAGGCAAGCTTCTAGGCCATATTATTTCAAAAGATGGCATTAGAATTGATCCAAAAAGAATCCAAGCCATTTTGCAAATCCCTTATCCGAGAAACATCAAAGAGTTGCATGCATTCCTTGGAAAAATCAATTTCCTAAGGAGATTTATCCCAAACGTAGCTGAGCTATTAAGACTGTTAAGCAACATGTTAAAGAAATATTCCAAGGTGAAATGGACTCTAGAGGCCAAGCAAGCATTTGAGAGTATTAAAATTTCACTAACCCAAACTCCGGTCCTCACAAGCCCGCAGTTTGATAAGGATTTTATCATTTTTTCTTTTGCTTCAGAGCACACGATAGCTGCTGTCCTTCTGCAAAAGGACGACCAAGGAAATGAAAAACCAATTGCATTCTTTAGCAGAGCCCTTAGAGATGCCCCTTTAAAGTACCAAATCATGGAGAAGCAGGCCTATGCTCTCGTTAAGGCAATCAAGGATTTTCGAGTTTACATTTTATATTCACATGTGATCGCCTATGTCCCACATGCTGTCGTAAAAGACATATTAACTCGAGAGGGACTAGAAGGCAAAAGAGGCAAGTGGATTGCTAATATCCTTGAGTATGACATTGAAATAAGACCCACTAAGCTCATAAAGGGACAAGGTTTAGCCAAACTGCTATCTGAAACCAATTTGCAAGCCTTAGACATTAACCAGCTGGACAATGAACAGGAGCTGGCGACTCCACAGATCAGTGAGACCTTTTTGCAATCCCCATGGTACGCTGATATTTGTTACACATTGTTAAACTTGGGTGCTCCTCCAAGATTGTCCAAGACCAGAAAGAGATTTTTACAGATGAAGGTGTCAAAGTTTTGTGTCATAGATAGTGCTTTGTTTTGGAAAAACCATGAAGGAATATTGCTGAATTGTTTAAATGTCAATGAAACTGACCATGTTATGAAGGAGTTCCATGCAGGGGACTGTGGAGGGCATTTATATTGGAAGTCCACTGCTGACAAGATCTTAAGGGCGGGTTTCTATTGGCCCTCTTTGTTTGCAGATGTAAAAAGGTTTGCTGCCTCATGCCACAAGTGCCAGATCTTCGAAGGCAAAAGAAAGTTGCTTCCCTTGCCCCTTAGACCCATCTCAACCGAAAAACCTTTCCAACAATGGGGTCTTGACTTCATCGGAGAAATACATCCCTCTTCCTCAGGCCAGCACAAATGGATTCTTACAGCCACCGACTATTTCACCAAGTGGATTGAAGCCATACCATGCAGGCAAGCCAATGATTCCACCATTATCCAATTTCTCGAAACCAATATCCTCTCCAGATTTGGCTGCCCTGAGAAAATCATTACAGATAACGCTGCTGCCTTCAAATCCAAAAAAATGATTAATTTTTGCCATAAATTCCACATCACCCTGGGCCACTCCACAGCCTATTATCCTCAAGGCAATGGCTTGGCCGAATCTTCCAACAAAAGCCTGATTAATATCATCAATAAAATGCTAGAAGAAAACAAGAAGAACTGGCACAAAAAACTTATCAATGCCCTTTGGGCTGACAGATTGTCGACCAAGAGGTCCATCGGGATGAGCCCTTATGAGTTGGTATATGGTATGGAGGCCAGATTTCCATCTTCCCTGGGCATTCCTGTTATCAAGCTACTACAGGAAATCCAAGCTGAACCAAATGATATTCAACAAAGAATTAACCAGAACATTCATCTTCAGCAAACTAGAGAGCAAGTCTTCAACAGAGCTCAGATCTTACAAGACAAGCTGAAGAAAATATTTGACAAGAGGACTAAGGCCGAGGATTTTTGTGTCGGCAACAAAGTTTTGAGGTGGGAATCACGAAGAGAAGACAAGGGGAAACATGCAAAGTTTGATCTTTTATGGAAAGGCCCATTTGTCATTAGCATTGTGCAGGGTAAGAACACATATTTCCTTAAAACCGCAGCTAACAGCACAGTGGAGGACGGCCCTGTTAATGGCCGAATGTTGAAACATTATCGAGATCCCTTCTAAAGGATATAATACCCCTGTATATATGTTTAGATTAATATTTGTACATATGGCAGCACTTTCCTTTTTCTTTTTTGTTGTTGTTTTGTTTTTATGTACATAAGCAATCGATTACTTCGAACCAAAAGGTTATGGAAACAATGTCACCCTGATAAATCACAGCAAGTTCACATTTTGGATACGTAAAGAAACAATTGTCACAAGATCTGGCGAACTAGATTCTGTTTGAGGACCATCAGTGCATGGCAACATCATTATTTCAGACCTTGTACCCTGTGAAAACCTTTTTCAGGCCAGCTAGAAGCTTCTCAAGAAAAAGTTTCTAGAGCTCTCTCATAGGATATAGCATCTAAAAATTTTGAAGGTTTTATTTTTTGATAAGCTCCTCTAAAAAATATGTAAAGGAAGGCAATGATTGATTCCACACCATCCTTCCTTCATCATCTAAAATAAAAAAAGAGGTGGAACTCAAGCAAATCTATCCAAAGCACATATTAGAAACTTGGTTGCTGGTGGAAAATGTTGCCGCAGTCAACACAATTCTGGCAAAGATGCTGTCATTTTCTTTTACCACATTTATCCAATGAATCTTTAGCGTCTCTGCTTTCTTTTCTTTACTGTCCACTGAACTCCTCTGTTGTGGATCATGCTTACAATTATCTTTATATATCCGCAGATTCAAAAGCCCCTCATTTCCACTCATTTGTAAGCTAGAGTAAAAAGGGTCAATGGAATTTGCAGTGGTAGTTATTTTGAATAGATCCTAGACCTCCAAATGCACCACTCTCAGACCTGCTAAAACACAAGGCTACCATTTAGATTGCATTGTTTTGTTGAGAAGACTATTTACTTTGGCGTGGAACTATCAGCTCCAGATTTGGCATGAGGAGTTTTCTCCGATATGCAAACATGTTAATGCTAAATCTTGATATTTGTAAAGTTTGTTTCCTTTTTGTCTACAAACAGCCCTTCAAATTTTTTACATCCAAACACATTTCCTTCTCTGGTATCAGTCCATGTATTCTAGCTCTTATCAAACTAGGCTTATGCCTCAAATTAACCTTGGTGTGATAAAAAAAGGTCATGAGTCTTTGACGCTGAGAGCTGGAAAGTAATAGTTTCTGCATTTGCCTGGCAAGCAGCTTCATATATCAAGCCAGACACTAGTGAAGGAAGAGCAATAGATATAATGGTAAAGAATTGTGTAGACTGTTTTGATTCTACAACTTTTTATGGCCTTGGATAAAACAAAAAATTGCATTAACTGTAAGAAATATCAGCAGAGGGAGATGAATGTTCATGATATTTCTGTGCATGCATCGGTTTTAGGAAAACCACATATTCTACATGATTACAATGAAAGATCTCAGAAGGTTGATCAAGACACTCAGGCTCCCAGGGTTGCTGCCAGATTTATATTGGACTTCCTTATTTGTATACCTGCAGAATTCCGCACCTTTGCTGCAAATATATTTTTGTCAGGATTGAGTACTTTTGCAGCAGATGCATCCCAAGTACTTTTACAGGAATGTGCTGGCTATGATGAACGTGTTATGCTGCATGAACTGGGTCTTTCCATGGGTATTATTAATTGGATAAAGGATTATCAATTTTTTTACTTGATACAGAACATTCTAGCATGTCTGAAGAATGCCATGAACTAAAGAGTACTGTCAAGAACAATGATCAATTTGATACAGAAAGCAAAAATAGAGCGCATAAATTGGAAGGTAGCCATTTCTCAGATTTAGATGCAATAAAGACAAAAGAAGAGTCACTTGATGTATTGCAGACACAACATTTGACGATCAGAATGGTTCAGAGGACATGTTAAAGGATTGTGGTAGCTGCATGCTGGGAAGTGAAGGCCTTGCAATTGATGCGTTAACTCAAATTTCAGACAAAAGGATTTAGGATGAATATGGGAGAAGAATTATTGAAGCTATTCGACGTGATGAATTTGGGTTAGATTTGGAGCTTGAGCGTAATGAGTCACTTCTCCTGAAAAAGCAGCATGCTCGTTGGAGTCATGCATTGCACTGTCTTTCACAAGAGCTGTATGCTCAAGATTCTCATTTCCTCCTTGGACTGGTCTAAACACTGATGAAGTTATTCAACATATTAAAAGTTTTTTTGAGCACGATTCTACCGGGAATAGCGAAACTGGAGAATTAGCAATAGAGGAATGGTTTATGGCATTGAGAAGGATTTGGGACTGTGAAAAGTGGCTTATGAAACAATTTTCAATTAAAGATTTTTAGGCTTTGGAGACATCTATTTATAGAATAACAGATCCCACGTCTCCTATTCCAGGCAAAATGCACATAAGTAATTTTTGCGTCAGGCAGATATCATATATTTAGAGGCAAGCAGGGGGTTGATGACGACACCTGGTGTATTTGGTTTGTTTCTATGCAACAACATTGACAGACATTGTTGAAAGAAGAAACCCATGTGCATCTGTTTCCTTTGCCAACAGGGCCAGCTACCATCATCGTTTCATCCATTACCAAGGGAATTGGATCGTTGATTGATATCTCTCTGAAAGTACAGAGCCTTGGAAGGCTTAGTTCTCCTTGGTCAACTATCGCTGAAAGAAAAAGATAAATCAAATTCTGATTTCACAAAAGGCGTGTTGCAAACCAGACAAATACAGGCTTCTTCCCTAAAACCAGACTCTTGTTGCCTTTGCTTATCTCCGAACTGTATCTCTCGACGTCAATTGTATTTCAAGGTCCAAATAAAACAAGATTTCAAATTTATAATCTGGGTCCTAGGATGTGCACCTTTTATGCCATTGTTTTGACAAAGACATAGTAGAACATAAAAGATTTTGAAGTAATAGTGGTTTTTAGTTGCTGAGGGTGGATATCATGTCTATGTTAAGGCCTCTAGATCCGTCTGAGCATCCAAGCAGTGAGAATGACATATATTCAGGGAAGAAAAACAACACAACCATGGCTCACCCATATCACCTCTGTCTCCTATGGATTCTGTGGGAATATCCGACTCGTCATGTCACAGTGCTGGAGCTTATCATCAATATACAAATAAAACTGCTTTGTTTCATTCTCAAGGTTTTTCCTATAATCTCGCTACATTGACCAAAATTCTGGTATCCAGTGGAGGTCAATATCCTAGCATGCCTATTGTACAGAGTTCTGCTTCCCTTCAGAAATCTGTATCTAGTGAGAATCTCACAGGGAAACATACATCAGGTTACCTAAATTTTCCGTCATCAGATTGCCAAAGAGGAGCTATACATGGTAGTATCTTTGATGAAAACCTAGAATACATCAGGCAATGGCTGCAAAAGGAGGAGAGAGAACTTTTTAGTGATATTGACGAAGCAAGTATCATTAGCCCCGCTCAAAGCACATATATTGACAGGGAATGGGCAGACACACTAGAAAACCTTCTGTATGAGGATTCCCCTATGCATTCTCCGATGGAGAGTACAACCTTGAAGGATTATTCTAATGGAAGCATAGATTATTCCACTGTCACAAATATCTCTGATTCATGTTCTGTTTCACAAACTAATTCTTTGCAACAAGAAGCATATGCATCAACTAGACACCGGCAAGATAATGTTCATACAGGGAGCTCTTCCAAGCAGCTGTTAGTTCAAATGTGCAGCTGCAATATCTGAAGGTAAAGAAGAAATGGCATCACATATAATCACAAAATTGAGAGAGACAGTCTCTAGATGCTACAATTCCAAGGGATAGTAGAGATCGTATGAATGTTGAAAAACAGTGCTAATGTTAAGGACACAGTTAAATCTTTGCTCCACCAATCATACTGCAATAACTACAAGACCAAGGAAGAAGGAGGAGCTATGTATTTTGGATGGTTGAACAGAATTCTCATTGCAGTATCTGCTTGGCATCGACAAGCAAGGACTGTAAGAAGGTTCTTGTACAAGAATTTCTTAAAATTTGTTGATACCATTGCAGAAACTACATCTGACTTTCATGTGTGTCAGGTAAAGAGGAAAATGCTGAGGCTTGCTAAAATCAGTGATATGCCTGCCTGCATAGTGGGCAACTGGATAGAGACAGTTACCATGTAACTTTCAGGAATTTATGCTTGACTAGCTGAAAAGTATTGGAAATTTTTTTACTTTTTGGTTGTGACCTTGAGTATAGAGTCTCATAATCAACTGGATGGAAAAATCAAGTCATTTTAGCGGCCAACCAAGGAATGTTGCAGTCTACAGTGACAATAGATGATCAAGGCAGTCTGACCTGCTGTTCTTGGCTTTTCACGAGAAAAAGGCCATCCCCAAGTGGAGCCACTGTTAGCCTCCTATTGCAATAGGGGTTCATATTTCATGATTGACGGCTTGCATGCCAAATATGTCATCTTTTTATTACTGCAAAGGTTCCATATTTCCAGGGAGTTTCATCTAGCTAAGTCATTCAAATTTTGAAGAGTTTTTCAGTCAAGGGAAAGCCAAACAGTTTAAACTTGGCTTCCCTGGGTTTCAATTGCTTGCTTTAGAATATAGAGATGAATATCTGGCCAAACAAGCTGAAAACTTGGCGGATTGGTAAATAGGTAGAGAAACCAGGGTGCTCATCAGCTTAATCTAAGCCCCGGAAGAGACAAGGGTCGATTTAGATAGGAGGATAGCCGAAAGAAAGGTTGAAAGGCTGGGTATGCTAGTTCAAGGGCACCCAAACCAAAAGAAAAAAAAATGTTAGGAGAGTAGGCCGGGTAGGTAGCGTTGTGGTGGCAGAAACATGGCTGGGGATCCGTTTCATTTTATATTCTCAAGCGTGTTATCCGTTCGCATCTCAAGCATAAGGCAGTTTCAATTTGGAGGAGCTCAAGCGAGGTCTGAATTTCCCTTTTTTCCCTCAAAACACTCGCTAACTTCCCCTAATCCGCTTAAAAAGGTCCTGTTTCCCCTTCAAAAGCCTAAGATTCCTATACTTAGCGCTCTCTGAATCAGATTACATATTGACTTCTAACTTATTATCTAAATCCCAGTTATTCTACCCTCCCCATACTAAAAACATTATATGAGATCCCCCTAAATACATATCCCCTCCATTGGTTGAAATATAACCGTAACTAGCTCAGCATTTTCTGCTACTACTACAAAGGACTATCAACGTTTAGTTCTGTTTTTTTTGGTTGTGAAATGGGACTTTGGAAATGTCCAGTGGTCTGTTTATGTCTATATCTGTGCTCATGTGCATTCAAAAAAAATGTTGGATGGGGTTTGGGGTTTTGTATCCCAACCTTGGCAAAGGCACCAGCACCCTCTGTTTTCATGTGTGGGACAAGATTGTACCCAAATGAAAAAACCATGTGTTCAGAAGGATAGTGTTTGTAAAGTGGTTATATTCCAGCTATTACCTCTTATTATACTGTCACTTGTTTGCAGTGGTGCGTTTTCTATCTTGCTGTCCAAGGACTACCAGAACCAAACATATTTGCGACCTGATGATGCACATGGCAAGAATAGCATAGAGTCTGCTCAATTTAAAAAGGACAATTCTTTTGTGGCTGGAATTTTACAGTTCTTTACAAGTTTTTTGTTGTATGGTTACTTGGTTCCATTATCACTTTATGTATCTATGGAAATAGTGAAGGTAATGCAGGCGTTCTTTTTAAGTATGGATATACGCATGTACTATGAAGAAATTGACAAGCCTCCTTCTGCTCGAACTTCAAAATTTGAATGAAGAATTGGGTGAGGTTAGCACCATCCTTTTGGACAAGACAGGCACTCTTACACCTAATGAGATAGAATTCTTCAAATGTTCAATTGCTGGTGCGTATTATGGAACAGGTATTACTAAGGTACAGAAGGATGCGCCAGAAAGTGCTGGCAAGAAACGTTCCTTGAAAGAAGAAGAAATCTTTTGTTCAACTCTTCAAAAAAACGATTCAACTTGAGGGATCAAACTTGTAAGGGTCAAAATGAAGAAGTGGAAAATGAGCAGCAGAGGCTAGAGATTGAGTTGCGAAGAAAAGCTTTGGAGTCTTTGAGGGCAAAAAAGGCTGTTAGCCACTAAATAGTCTCCAGTGGTTCATAGTTCTTCAAGACTGCCATGTTCTCATTGATTTGTTCATCAAATGGATCAAAAACATTGTTTTCCTTGTTTTGCAAGTTATTGCAGATTTATTTTTCTGAAGATTTGAACCAATTTGGATATTTCATCGAGGGGGTGTTGTACCCTCAACGTTTCTTTTTTGATGTCCTGTATGTTTTACTTCTGGCAGCAGGATGTTGAGCTCTATCCATCTTGAGAATTTGAAGGCTTTCAAATTTTACAGGGGCTGTATATTAGGGGTCTATGGTGCCAACATTTTGCCTCGGCAAAGTTGGCATCAAATCAGTTATTGCGGTTTTGAGTACTCTTAGTTCGATGATATGGCAGGTGCAATGACATTTAGCTTAGTAGGATCTGGAATGAACAAATGCAATATCATTGCAGTGGATGTTGTTTATGTAATACGAAAATATGTCAAGTACATGATGGGAGCCTTCAGCTGTTGGCAGAAAAAGAAGATTGCAGTGACATGAAGTGATCATTCAGAGACGAACTCAGGAGAGATGTCTGATCAAAGTGGTGACAATCATGCAATTCCTAAGGGTGGACAGAAAGAATACATGTATGCAGATCTTAGAATCCTTCTTTATGTGGAAAAGGAATGATAAACAGGCTCATGAATCAGGCAACATAATCCCTCTGAGCTATTGGACTGGCTATTTTTCTAGTGAGCTACAGGATTGGATTGGAAACTTTAATAGAATGGCACTGAATGGATGACCGAGTAGTGCACAGTATGTCATGGAACTAAATTTTTTTGATCAAGTTGAGAGAGTGTAAGAGAAAGGTAGATGCACCTATTTGTAAGAGGGATAATTTGTACTCAATTATCTACTTTTCCCATGGATCTATGTGCCCATTACAGGGTCTGCTATACAACATTCTCCCTGCACGCATTGAATGTGATTCTTAAACTGATTCTACGGTCCAAATATAATGTTAACAAATTTAAGATAAAATCACTTTCACTAAAAATGTTGATCATAAATGGCTGGTGATTTTTGAGACAGATCATTTCCCAGCGTTGCAGATGGATAGGAACCTCATTTAAAGCTGCCTCCGGTTCCATGTCCATTATCTCGATTTTGAGGATTTTTTTTGTTTGTTGTGGCACATAGGCGTTTGGAGAATATTATCACAGTTCTTTTACAAGTTATCAGAATGTAAACTATTTTGATGGTGAGCTACAGTATTTTCTTGAACTCCAAGACGGTATTGATGCTGATCAAACGCAGGATTGGATTGGATGGTGAGCTACAGTATTTTCTTGAACTCCAGGACGGTATTGATGCTGATCAAACACAGGATTGGATTGGATGTTTCAAACCATTTGTCAACATCAGCAAACTTTAAATGCAGCAGTCCAAAATTGTTTGCCATTGCAAGAAAATTCATTTATGCAGTGCGCACATACTCAGGCAATCATAGCTAAAAAAATGATGCACACATACTCAGGCAATCACAGTTAGAAAAGATGCACACATACTCAGGCAATCACAGTTAGAAAATGCGCAATCACTGTTGGTGTAAGCGGGCAACCTGGAGGCCTGCTCTGTTTTTAAAGATATCTGAAGGTGCTGTGTCACAGCCAGATAAACCAAACTAATACACCTAGAGGTTGTATTGAATGAGCACAGGAGATAAGTCAGGGGCGATTGAACAGCTGAAGTGGTCTGAGAGGAAAGTGAATGCCCGATACGACAGCGAAGCAACTTCAGCAAACCGACAAAGAGGCTACATAAAAGCAGCAGAACCGCCTGAAGGATACGGACAAGAGTATTCAAAGCACATCCCTTAGTCACATAACCAAAACTACCAGCTGCCTTAGCGCAGCTCTGTTCAGATAAATATGCATTAATTCCCTACCTGGCGATGAGTTAAAGACATTAATTCATAGATATTTTTCAGATATGATCGGGAGATATTTGTTTGATATTTTTCCCGTGACACCTGTTCAAGGGAAGGCTGTAAATCCTTCACTATATAAACCACCCCGTAGTTAGTCTGAAAAGAGGAGAAAAAAAGTAAGAATTGGTCGATGAACTCTGATAGAGATTGGTTGTGTACATCCAGTATGATTCATTAATCAAAGACTGCGGGACTTTTTTTTGGAAATGGACTGTGTGCTATGTCTTGGTGTTTGAATGGGCCTTACGGAATTGCAAAGCTGCCACATAAATCAATAAGTGCCTCTCATCTCTGTTTTTCTTTATGTTTCACGCTCATAATATGCTCATATCGCCATCTAAATAGCAGGTAGAAAGATTAGTATAGAATTTGTTGAACCACACTCTATGCTCAAGGTCTGCTATTTTTTTTTATGTTTTCCTTTGAACTGGTATTGAATGTTGATTCCTTTGGCCTCTTATCTCGGTGAATCCGCCCATGTTCTAGCATTTATACAAGAAATTTTATCAGCTACTAGACAGAGCTTTTTCACTATCATGCTGATATGCTAAATAACAATTTTGTTTGTGTACTCCTCATCTCCTTAAGACTTCCAATCCAGCTGGTTTGCGTTGTATCATTGAAAGTTTGTTGGCTGAGAGATCAAAGATCATTCAAAGGATTAGATAATGGGTTGTCCACTATGCTTTCTTCTTTTTTGAAAAAATACTGAAGGGTAATCAACAAATTCTCATGCTCTCATATGGACTAATAAAACAATTTTTGTCTGTATAAAATAAGTTCTCATATATTAGTTTCATTATCACTATTTTTCAATTGCAGAAATGGAAGACTAATCGACAACTGGCCTTATAACCATTTACACCAAGTTTTATTTTTGCAATTTGACTAAGAGCTTTAATATGAAATCCTCACGGAGCATATTAACTCTTTGTCACCCATAAACGATTATTATTTAGGAAATCTTAATTGTCCCTAGATAAAATCTATTTTCGATTGCAGAAAGGAGGATTAATCAAACAATTAGCCCTACAACAATTTACACTAAGTTTTTTGCAATTTGACTAAGAGCTTTAATATGAATACATCACGGAGCATATTAACTCTTTTTCACCCATGAACGATTATTATTTAGGAAATCTTAATTGTCCCTAGATAAAATGTATTTTCGATTGCAGAAAGGAGGACTAATCTACATTTGGCCTTACAACAATTTACACAGTTTTTTGCAAACGTACCATATGTTTTTGTTCTGACTAAAAGCTTTAATATGAATACCTCAGGGAGCATATTAGTTCTTTGTCACCCAAGTATGATTGTTATTTAGGAAAATCTTAATTGTTCCTAGGTAGAATCCATCCACCTTACCTCGGTCAGCCGGATCAAAGATATCTTAGTTGCCTTACATCTCTGGCCTCCGCTTCATCCTTTTCTACAAAACCTGAACAATTGTTTCATGAGTAGCTATATGCTCCATATCCCCCTCGTGACCAAGAAAAACACACCAGGAGTCCTGCTCCTCTGACTCCATGCCCAATGGTTTGAAATTCATCACTCGATGCACTGCCTCTCTGCTTGAAACCATTCTCTTCTCACCAAAAAACAAAATCCCCTGTACTCAATAGCTAGCCTAAGATCACCCTAAACAAAGCTAAATCCCAAAGAGAGAGCCCTCTCTGACTGCTGGTAGGCTAGGACCGACAGTCCAAAGCTTGGTCTGTGGTTACCTCGGCCGTATCCCTTAAAGAGCCAAGGGACAACCTGAGTGTTAACAGAAGGAACAATCAAAGAGGAACTGATGTCCATACCTGAGCTATTTCCAACAAGAGAACCACAATCAACAATAACCTCTCTAAGTCGCTAAACATGTAAGCCATATTGAGAAGTGACAAAGGATAAAGAAAACAAAGCAATAACTCATTGTTGTTGTTACACATAAGGAAATAATGTGTTCTATTGGTTTCAAAATTGTAAAGCTCGAGAGTGATAGATATAGAAACAATAAAATCAAACTTATCTCTTCTACTAAAAACTGTCACGTATGAGCAAGTGGTAACATGAAAGTAGAGTAGTTCAAGCAACTGAAAGAGTTATTGCCAAAAGCATGATGGCTGTAAATACTGGTGAGTGCTAAGGGTTAAGAAAATTTATCACTGACATGGGACATATGACACTAAGCCTAAAATAAAAGATCCAATATTTTGTCCAATTAAATGTTAACAAATTATTTTTTTCAATAATAATAAAAAATACTTTATTCATTTCTAAAGTGAAATCTTATAATTTGCACTAGTCAATGCTAAACTAATAATGATCAAAAGACAAATAAATTGCTAGAGTCATGCCTAGGGAGTTGCCTAGGAGAGGGACTAATAAGAAAGTGGTTGAAATGTCTAATAAATTTTCTCCTTATTCATAAAGATAAGGATTTTTGGATATGTGGTATTAGAGAACCATAGTATTAGCCCATGGTATTGTAATAAAACATATTTATAAATTAAGAATCTTCATGATAAAGTGGAAGTGAACCTCCATAATTACAAATCTTGTTACATGATTTTTTTCAATATACATATAACTCATATATATTTTATAATAATAATAATAAATAATATAATAATAAAATTTAAACATAAATATATATTTGGTTTTATTAATTATTATTGATTATTATATATAACTATAATAATATTTAATATATATGGAAAAAAAAAAACTATGAAATAATTATACATTTTTTAATCTTATAATATCATTTTTATGATATCTCTAAGTGTATAATGTCTAATTTATGATCAATGGATGGATGCTCATGTATATATATCTCTTACTTTCCAAATATATTTAAGGATAAGTGGTGATGTGTATTTATTTGTTTGTGGAAAGAAAAATGTTTTTATTTTTATTTTAATAATAATACGTTTTATTTAAAATTCAAAGAATAGTGTGAATGCGTTAATTATATTATTTTAAATGATTTTGGACAATAATATTGGATGAAAAAGTGAAATTTAGATTCACTTAGAAATGAGGTTGATTAATGTTTTAGATCTAATAACTTAGCTTTAGTTGATATATTTATTTTAGAATTTCTACCCGGAAATAGTTTTTTTATATAAATAATGTTATATTTTAAGTGTAGTAGTAAAAAATTTATATTAAATAATGTTTATATTTTACATTTTATTATTATTATTATTATTAATAGTAGTAGTAGGTGGATATCTTGCTCACTGTGATATCTTGATGTTCTTGTCTAGGAACAACTAGATGTCTTTGTGAGTAGGCAAGCTCATAGACATTTGGTCGATTGCATCTCCAGGTGTGCTATGAGCGGTGTCTTTGACTCTTCCCTCTTGGAAACCATTGCACCTACACCGCTGAGAGGCAGATGAACAACTGCAATACCTAGAGACATGGCAACACTCATCACAAGCAATCTGTCAATCAAAAACCAAAATGAACTTGAGAACTGACTTGCAACATACCTATGTGACTGATCATGAAGGTTGCGCAATTTCGGTTGGGAGGTCGAGGGACTGACTACCAATATTCTGCAAGGCACAGTCTGGGCTGCTGGGAGACTGACTGAATGTTGGAAATGCAAAATGCATAGTCCATTCGAGCTGCTAACCGCTGGAATTCTGCAATGCGCAATCTCAGCTGGCAATGGATGCAGGCTCAGTGACTGCATTGTGCAATTTTTTGGGACATCAATCATTGTCC
>APFE030114844.1:122825-133846 GCA_000404065.3 Pinus taeda | reverse complement strand
ATATATATTTGGTTGATTATAATTAAAATCATTATAAAAATTATATAATCCCACACTCATAGTGCTTGCTTAGTTTGTTTTTCACATTACAAGCAACTATGAAGATGTCTTAGAAATATTTGAGACTCACCCTCAATTATAAACAAGTCACCAGTTCAAAACTTTGTATGAAAAAATTGAGTCATTTTAAGAGCTAATGGTGATGCCTAGACATTTGGACATCTTGTTCAAAAATGTGTGAAAAAAAATGAGTCATTTTAAGAGCTAGTGGTGATGCCTAGACATTTTGATAGCTTAGTATGACTTAGAGATGCTATTGAAGCCACGTGTTAGGTTTGACAATCATCCAAGGACTCACAATACCCTGGGAAACTACAAAAATGGATAAAGTAAGAAAAATGTAAAACAATTCTTATTAGCATTTGACATGCAAATTTATCATAAACCTTGCTTTCTTACGTTATGTTTCAATTGTATTTTTATATTATAATTATGAATTTATGAAACATATTTTTTCTAGGAAGAAATGTTAGGCAAACTATTCAATATGTTCTTGGTATTTTCTATTTTCTTGCATTAACTCCTTTTTTTTTCTCGCAACAAATTATTCATGAATTGCAACATTACCTTAGAAAATGACAATAACAATCATGCATGCGAAGTATGAATTAGAATTGATATATAAGTTCAAAAAATATTCTATATAAAGAAATAGGAAGAATCATTACAACATGGTTCAAACTTTAAGTATCCTTTATGTCCTTAAGGTAAGCATATGCATTTGGACATTTACTATATTGTATTGGTCATTAGTATAGATTCATTTTAACCAACGATTTTGTCTATCTCACCACTTCATATATTTGTGTTTAGAATGATGTATGTTCATTACACACACACATTGTTTAATTGTAGTTTTTAATGCACAAATAGATTGAATGCCTTGAAGATCCCCTTGGGTTGTGCAGAATACATATTCAAACACATTTTTTAATTGTAGTTTTCAATATATACATAATTAGCGTTGAAATATTTTACTTTAGTAAGATATTTTTTATGAATCACATTGTTCATATTAAAGTTTTTTAAACTTGCAATATCTTTAATATTTTCTAGATTTAATTTGTATGTGATGAACCTATGGTCTCAGAGTAGTGCATTAGATCCCAACATTCCAACCAGGTATGAAACATTAGTCCATCTTAAAAATTTTGGAATGCATAAGCACTGAAGTCTTGAATGTTGGTTGTGATGATGAGGTGAACGAGTGTTTTTATAGGAAATACTAATTATAAAAAACAATAGAGTGCTTGTTGATATGCTCGGAGATAATTGGAGCTTATTTCCTTTTCCTAACACTTCTTGTAGGATAGACTCTGGAGATTTGACCAAATATAGGAGAGTGACTTACAACAAATGGGATGGAGTTGCTCATTCCAAAACACAAGAAGGGTCTTTCAAATATGGAAAAATCAATTGAAAATGATGTTGCACTTTGAATGGGATCTCTTATCAAGCTCCTGCAACTCCACTCAAGCTAGATGACCATTTTAATCTAATTGGAGTATTCAAACTTAATTTACCATATAGACCAATGAGCAAGACACCAAATCTTGATACATCAATAATTAATGACACCTATAGAGGATTCATGGAAATCATTCTACAGAATAATGATACAATTGTGAAAAGTTATCACTAGGACGACTATGCCTTTTTTGTCGTCCCTTATTTTCTTGTGTAAATGGTCATCCACACAAACTAACTAGAATATCATAGGAGATTTCCTACCAATTTAACAAGAAAAACTTCTTATAGGATGTAATATGGATATTGGATCAAGGAAAATAGAGAAACTAACAACAAATGGGATGGAGTTGTTCATTTCACAACACAAGATTGCTTGTGTGAAGATAGGTCGATGATATTAAAATTTAAGATATGTAGCAAAGACTAAAATGATTCATTTGAAGAGGAAAGAGAAGGTGAATAAATTGCAATTGAATCCATCTTGGGGGTTGTGAGGACTTGTTGATGTACCTTTTTTCGGTATGGCGAATAGGCCTAGGTTGGTTGTGACTTAAAAGTATGCATTCATGTGTGATGCCATCTTGCTCTGGATACTGGGATTTAGATTGAGTTGTGTATATAATTGTAGCTATATGGCCTATCGAAGTCTTAGGAATATGTTGTATTTATTCTTGACTATGAAAGGATTTTTTTTTTCCATTGTTGTTCTACTAATCAAAGTATTATTTTAATATATTGATTACCCTTCACATGAATTTTTTTTATGAGTAATAGGTTGTATATATTACAAAATATCAAAAAGATATGGCATACAAAATACAGTGATACACCATACAAGCCCAAAAAAATGGCAGAAATGGTGAGAAAACAATCTAATTTTTTGGAAGATATACCATGTCCATGTCATATCCAAATATGTTTGTGTATTTTCATCTTAATTGATCATTCTTCCTCCCTCCTATTGATTTGATATGTTATTTATCTTTTCTTTCTTCAATGTGTCGAAGTTGAAAGCCTTGGATTTTTAACTACCAATTAAACCACGTAAATCTTGTTTTTTTAAAAGTAATCTTGACGCCATAAACTATTTCAATAGACTATGCTCAATGTTGCTTGTCTAGTTTCCATTGCAAAGGATTGTTTTATCACAAACCCTTTGCTGCAAAAGTTTCTAAACAAACTTGGACTTGTAACATTGTTTGGAATGAGACTTAAGTTTTTTGGTTCAAAAACTTCAAATATGAAATAAAATAGCTATTGATGAATGTCACATGGGGACAATGATTATTGAATCGGAGTTGGTAGGTGACAATGTCTAGTGCACACATGCCATTTTAGAAATGTTAGAAATGTCAGTGGAAAAAACATAAGATTATCCCCAACTTGAGGAAATTATAGGGGCCTAAGACTTGTAATATAGACTTGTAACTTGACATGCCTTTTTCAGGCATGGAGAATAGGCCATGGTTGGTTGTGACTTAAATTTATGTGTTCACATATGATGCCATATTGCTCTAGATACTAGGATTTAGATTGATTTGTATGCATAATTGTAGCTATATGGCCTACCAAACGCTTAGGCATTTGTTGTATTTATTCATGACTTTGTAAGCATTTCTCTTATGCCATTATTTTTCTACTAATTAGGACATTGAGTTGTATGCATAGTTTTAGTTATATGGCATACCAAATCGTTATGAAGTTTTTGTATTTATTCATGACTTTGTAAGGATTTCTTTTTTTCCATATCTTTTCTAATAATGAGAGCATTATTTTCATATATTGGTTACTCTTCTCTTGAATTTTCTTATGAGTAAAAGGATATATATATTACAAAATCTATGCCACTATGTATTTTATAGAGATTTCCCCCATCTCTTAAAGGTCACCTTATTGCTGTTATTGCACATATCTAGTGTAGTTGTAAGTTTTATTGCAAAATTCGTGCTCAATTTATGGGATATTCATACAATACGTTCATCATGGAACTGGAGCAATTGGCTACATGATCTCTCACCACTTTTGTAGTTTGTTTCTCCTAGATTTAATTTTTGGGTCAAGAAGCATGTAGAATGCCAGGAATTCCTGTGAACATCAACAAGCACACAATCAATAAATAAGTGAACCAAATATAGTATATACTTATCCCTTTTGGTGGAAATGATATATGACTACCTATTAATTGTAGAGACTTGGATCATATAAGGACATAATTTTTAAAATAAGAAAAAAAAACCAACAACTAGTTATATAAGCTTCGTTATCTATGTGAAAATTGCAATGGCCATTAATAGTTGACAAGAGAGTAAAATATGGGAGGAGAAACTACAAAGGTTTGATCATAAATCATAGGCATTTAGAAGTCCAAAGAGAAGTAAGAACCAATGAATGTGTGGGTATGTTATCACATGGATGTTTTTCTTTTATGCAATGCAAGATTGATTTCTGTGATTGGAAAAAACATCTGATGACTACCCACACAACATTATCTTTGTAAAATTGATTGGACCATTAAAAAGGGAAATGAAAAATGGGTACTTGAGGAATGGCATGTTTGCGCCATTAAAAATAGAAATACATAAATGTCAGTGGAAACAACTTGTGTGAATGTCTCCTAGGTGCATTGCCCCCGAACCCCTGCCGGGGGACCGCTGGCCCCTGGACCCCCCAGCCGGGGGGGATCAACCCCCCTGGACCACTGCGAGGGGGGAAATTACCCCTCGCACCCCCCCGCATGGAGGGGTCTACAAACTTCTTGGGGTATACATCCGGCTGAAACAAAGACATCTTAACAATCATGCTCCATACTCAACAATCTTCCACTTGGAGAATGATTGTAGCAAATCCACCGCTGCTTCATTTGCTAGATAATGGCTCCTCTTTGGACCTAGTTGTTTCTCATCTTCATCGTCATCCTTGAAGACCAATTGAAACTGAGCATATTCTTAGTTTCTCCTTGGTTACAACTTTTGTAGCATATCTGTAGGATTCTGGCTAGTGTGTATCTTTTCAAGCTTCAGCTCTCCATCTTCCAACATTGATCATATGAAATGGTACTTGAGATATATATGTTTAGTCCTGGAATTGAATGTTGAGTTATTTGCAAGATGAATGACACTTTGGCTATCAGTTTATAACATGCCCATATCATGCTCCTTACCTAATTCACCCATAAACCTTTGTAACCAAATCATTTCTTTACTAGCCTCTGTAGCAGCAACATACTCTGCTTATGTTGTTGAAAGTGCAACAACACTTTGGATTTTTGAAACCCAACTGATAGCTGTTCCTCCAATAGTAAATACATATCCTGTAGTGCTCCTCCTGTTATCTCTGTCACCTGCCATATCTGCATCAACATATCCCTATAGGGAAATGTTTGAACCACCAAAGCATAATGCTTGATTTTTGGTACCTTTCAAATATCTGAGAATCCATTTCACTGCCATCCAATGTTCCTTTCCTAAATTGTTCATGTACCTTCTTACAACTCCCACTGCATGTGCAATATCAGGCCTTGTGCAAACCATTGCATATATTAAGCTTCCAATTGCTGAAGCATATGGAACTTTAGACATATAATCCATGTCTTCTTGGGTCTTTGGGCACATTTCCTTACTACTTTTGAAATGGCTAGCAAAAGGTGTACTAATTGGTTTTGCATTGTGCATGTTAAATCTTTTCAACACCTTTTGTATGTACTCATTCTGAGACAATGTTAATTTACGTTTTTTCTTGTTTCTAGTTATTCTCATACTGAGGATTTGTTTTGCAGCTTCCAAATCCTTCATTGAAAATGAATTTGCAAATTCTCTTTTGAGCACATTTATTTCGTGCATGTTAGACCCTGCAACAAGCATGTTATCTACATAGAATAACAATATAATATAGCTGCCATTATTTTTCCTTTTCAAATAAACACAATGATTAGAGTGACATCTAGTATAACCTTGTTCAGACATAAACTTGTCAAATTTTAGATACCACTATCTTGGAGCCTATTTTAAGCCATAAAATCTCTTCTTCAACCTGAACACTAGTTTCTCCTTCCCTTTCACCTCACGTCCTTGTGGTTGCTGCATATATATCTCTTCCTCCAAATCCCCATGGAGAAAGGTTGTCGTTACATCTAACTACTCAAGATGCAAATCTTCAACTGCTACTAGACTTAAAATAGTTATGATTGAAGTTATTTTAACAACAGGAGACAATATTTAATCAAAATCAATACCTTTCTTCTATGCAAACCCCTTCACCACAAGTCTAGCTTTGTACCTCTATTTTCCTCCATCTTCTTCCTTCAGCCTGTAAACCCATTTATTCTTCAATGTAGTTTTTCCTACAGGCAACCTAACCAAGTCCCAAGTTTGGTTATGCATTAAGAAGTCCATCTCTTCTTCCATGGCTAGCTCCCACTTCTTCCTACTTTCAACCTACATTGCTTCTTCATAACATTCGGGTTCACCAGAATCAGTCAACAATATATAATATAATGAATGAGAGTATCGTTTAGGGGGTCTACTTATCCTGGTAGATCTTCTAACACCACGTTCAGGTATTTGGGGTGCCTATTGTTGTTGTGGTAGTAGTTGTTGTTTTGGTTGTTGATTATTATTATTTTCAGGCACCTTTACTTTTTCAGTGATTTCATCAAGAACTGCATATTCCTTATTTTGTTTTTCTTGTTTGTTTTCTTGCAACTGATTCTTATACAAGACCTTTTCATTGAATATTACATCTCTGCTCCTAATGATTTTGTGATTTTCATAATCATATAAGCGATAACCAAAATCATTAACACCATATCGAATAAAGGTGCATTTCTTTGACTTTGCCTCAAGCTTTGTTCTATTTTCTTCATCAATATGGACAAAGGCCTCACAACCAAAAGGCTTTAAAAAAGAGTAGTTTACCTTTTTACCTATCCATGCTTCCTCTGGAACACCACCATCCAAAGAACTTGAAGACCCTTTGTTTATTAGATAAGCAACAGTATCTACAGCATCTGCCCAAAACTATAAAGGCAATCCTGCATGCAATCTCATGCACATTGCACACTCCATGATTATTCTATTCATCCTTTCCGACACACCATTTTCTTGTCGTGTTCTTGGAACTGTCTTCTCTCTGCGAATTCCATGCTCTGAACAATACCTATCAAACTCTTTGCTGCAATATTCACCTCCATTGTCTGATCTGAGACACTTCAATTTCTTTTCTGTCTCAATCTCAACCAAAGCTTTCCATTTCTTGAAAGTATCAAATACATCAGATTTATTCTTAGTACATTAAATCCAAGTTTTTCGATTTGCATCATCAATAAAAGTAACATAATAACGAGAACCACCGAGAGATGGTACCTGAGCAAGTCCCCATACATCTATATGCACAAGCTCTAATTTTTCACTCTTCCTTTCATTCCCAACTCTCAGAAATCTGACTCTCTTCTACTTTCCATAAATGCAATTCTCACAGAATTCCAAATCAACATTCTTCAAACCTGCCAACAAATTCCTTGAGTGAAGAATCTTCATCCCCTTTTCACTCATCTGTTTGAGCCTATGATGCCATAATGCAACATCTGCTCCTTTGGAAGTTAAAGAATTAACAGAGTTAGAAATACCATTGCATAAATACAATGTACCAACCTTTTTGCCTTTTGCTCTTACCAGGGCTCCTTTGATGACCTTCCACGCTTTATCTATGAAAGTTGTCACACAACCTTCAACACCTAACTGCCTTGTTGAAATTAGATTTTTCTTTAGATCTGGAACATGCCTTACCTCCTTTAGTAGCCATTTGTTTCCATCCTGTTGTTTTACAAGAACCTTACCCATTCTAACAATTTTACAGGGTTTATCATCACCCAAAAGAACTTATCCAAAATCTTCTTGAACATAGTCATGAAAGTATTTCTTATCAGGTGTGGCATGGAATGTAGCCTCTAAATCTACCACCCAGAAATCAGTAATATTTTCAAAAGAAAGAATCAAAGCATCTTGTAACACCTCACTTGTCACATTTGCTTCATGATTGTTTTCCTGCTGTGCATATCCTTATTTTCCTTTCCGAGATCTACAATCTTTCTTTAGGTTCCTTTCTTTCCACATTTCTAGCACACTATCCCCAATCTGGACTTGGATCTGACTTTCCTTGATTTACTACGATATCTTGAGCTCTTTCCTCTTTCCATTTTTCATCCCCTAGACTTTGCACTCAAATCATTTCCCAATGTCTCACTAGAACTTTTCCATCGCGTTTCCTCGCTAAGGATAGCACCGACAACATCATCAAACTTTAAAGTACTAGATCCAGACACGGAGTTACTAATGGTCATTACTAAACCATTCCAACTTTCTGGTAATCAACACAAGAATAATAGAGCTCTAACTTCATCATCAAAGTTTACCCCTGCAGAGCATAACTGACTTGTAACAGTATTAGCATCATTTAAATGGTCTACAACAGATCCACCTTCTGACATCTTCATATTAAATAATTGTTTCATAAGAAATACCTTGTTTGAGGCCGAGGGTTTTTCATATAGTTTCTCCAATGCCTTAATCAAACCCTCTTTCATTGTTTCCATCGAAATATTGAAGATGACCGATGCTGCAAGGCACAACCGTATTGTTCAGAGTGCCTTTCTATCGCAAAGGTTCCATTCTTCATTTGTCATACCCATCGGCATCTTAGTTTTTCTGCCCAATGGTAGGTATAGATCTTTCTGATACAGATAAGCTTCCATCTGCATCTTTAACAGTGAGAAGTTTTGGCTGTTAAATTTCTCGACCCTAAACTTACCATCTTCCACCATTGCTCCCACTTGAATGAGGAACCCTTCTTTCCTACGAGTTTATCAGCCAAATAGAACTTCGGCTCTGATACCAGTTGTTAAAAAATTATATATTACGAAGCAATGGAACACATAAAATATTGCAGAAATATAAACATAGAAAACACATAAAACAAGAGAGACATAGATATACGTGGTTCACCTAGTTTGGGTTATGTCCACCCCAAATAGCCAGTCATTTCTTTCTATTATCCAGCAAAATGAAGAGACACAACCTACAGTAGATCCGCTGTAATATCCTTTGTTTTCTCTCACAGTCTCACTTCTCTATTTCTCGCTCAGAGAATACACATCTATATCAAAGCCTCAAATACAATGCCCTCATACAAAGAGAGGGGTTGCCTTCTAGGGCAAAAAACCCTAAACTAAACATATGTTCTACCATCAAATCATCTGCCTAATGAATAGCCCAGATTGACTAGAAATTAATATACTTTTACAAGGAAATTTTACATCTATCTTTGGCTTTGGGAGTGCTGCCCTTGAACCCCCGCCGGGGGAATGCTGACCCCAGACCCCCCAGCCAGGGGGGATGAGCCCCCCGCTAGACCCCCGCAGGGGGAACAAATCCCCCTCGCATGGAAGGGTCTACAAACTTCCTGGGGTACACATCTGGCTAAAACAAAGACCTCTAAACAATCATGCTCCATACTCAACACACATCATATCCAAATATGTTTGTATCTTTTCATTTTAATTGATCATTCTTCCTCCCTCCTATTGATTTGATATGCTATTGGATTTTTAACTACTAATAAAACCACCTAAACCTTGTTTTTTTTAAATGATGTTAATGCAATAAACTATTTCAATAGGCTTTGAGTGGTGTTGCTTGTCTAATTTACATAACAAATGAAAAAATCACATAAAAAATTAACTTCTTTCTTCTATGCTATTCTTTCCGACGCTACCGCCTTACAATGTTTCCTTTACAACATGTGGTCAAATCACTAGTTTTAATTTAATTATCAATAATTATTAGGTGGATTGGAGGGATTTAACCTCCATAGAATATTTTTAGTAGTATAGACAAACTGAAGGTTGAAATTTATCTACAAAGTAGTTATACCATATTTCCTCTTTTAATTGAATTGACAATTTAACCAAAAGTTCATATGAACAAGTGTCGTATGAAATGAGTTATGGTTCTTTTGGGCATGTGGTATTGATAAGGAATAATATTGTAACAACTTATATTTATAAATTAAGAATCTCCATAATAAAATGGGCATAAATATGCATGGACAAGAATTTGGTTCATATATATTTGACTTATATATTAGTTATTTTAATAATAGTTAAAGTAGTAGCAATAATAATAATAATAATAATAATAATACTAAAAAGCTATAGGTAAATGTTGTCATGTAACATTATAATTCAAAAAATTTAAAATGCAGATCAACTAATTAATAAAAAATAAAGAAAAATATTGAATATATTGGCTCAATTACACTTTTTAACAGAAAACATATATCCACAATAATATTATCATTCAACAAAAAAAATTAAAATAGAAAAATTCAAAAAAACAAAAATGTTGTGAATTTCATTTAGCTACTTATGTTGTTTTGAATTTTTCCTTAAACTATATAATCCCTTCAAGTGCCGATAATATGATACTCGGAAAATACAACAAAATAGACGTGAAACTCCTTCAACCCAAAGAAAATAAACATGGTAACCTACATAGCAATGAAACAAAAACCAAGGAAGTTCAACTACGAAAGGGAAGTCAATACTCAAAAATGTGGAAAAACAAAAACAGAGATCCCCTGACATTTCCAAGTGACCATCCCTCATAAGGGTGCAAAGACCTTGGTGGTGAATCTTATCAAAAGATGTTGTGCAACCGTCTTTAGAAAATGGGTCTGCGTCAACATTTTATTCTCTATAAATGTGGGAGATAAAGATTCTATGAAATCTTCAAAATAAAGACTCAATTCAATTCAATAGATGTTCACCTTAGAGTTTCCAAATATATCGATTTTTTCAATTTCCAGCCACTTCGTGTAATAGAGGATGCTCTAATAAGCTAGCATTTCTGTCCTAGATTCACTTATCTATTTAACTTACCTACACTTCATTCTTCATATGGCTTGCAAAACTTACATAAATTAACATTACTCTTCATTTTTCATATGGCTTGCAAAACTTATATAAATTAGCATCATAGTTAAAATGTGTTTGTATGAATTAAATTTTATTGAAGTAAAAAATAATTCGTATTCCAGATATATAAATTAAGTAAATTGATATGACAATAAAAATAAAAAAATTGTGAATTAATTTTTCTTAAATTAAAAACGATATGTCTAAGATATAAATCGTGCAATTGATATGATATTTAAAATAATTTTATTTAAGGCAAAATTTATCCAAGTAAAAATTAATAAATATTTCATATATATAAATTATGTAAATTAATGTCATAGTTAAACTGATTTTGCATGAAGTGAAACTTAGCCAAGTGCAAAACAATATGTATTTCTTATATATAAATTACTAAAATGGACATCATAATTGAAATATATATTTTTTTTGTGTGAGGTAAACTTTATGCAAGTAATATATATATGGGCTTTCCTGAGTTAGATTTTAATAAAGGGAAAACTTATATATTTATATAATTGAA
>APFE030114844.1:33085-122805 GCA_000404065.3 Pinus taeda | reverse complement strand
TAGATTCAAAATAAAACATAAAATATATTAATTCTATAAACTTTACTAATCTAATCACCAATAAATGAAATTATTAACACTTTTTTAATTGAAAAAATAATAAAGAATACATCCACACATGCTAATATGCTATGATACCTTTTACCCTAAAATTCCAACGAACCAATGCAAAAACGTAGACAAGACAATCAACCTTTGTTTTGTTTAATCCGCAGATGCCGGCCGGATTCCACGAGGGAAAATACAATTGCTCCTCGACGTTCATTAAACTTCAACGTTGATTCTGTTTTTCTGTCCCAAGCGGCAGATTATTTATCGGCGCTATCTTTGGGCTTCATAAAAATCATTCAAACGCATGATGAATGCCAGTGATGGACTGCAGATTTAAGAAATCATAATAGATATTATGACTTAGTAAATTTTTGATGCAGGAGTATCTGGTCAACAGGGTAGAGTCAGAGAGAAGGTAGACAAAGTTTCCAAAGAGGACTGAGGACATGGTTTGATGGATGGGCAGTAACACTGCCTTGGTTATTTCTTTTCTTTTACTATTGATCTTTTTATCTATGTAATGTGTTTTTTTTTAATTACCAGAGCCAAAGAAAAATAATAATGTGATAGTTTATTTTTAATTAGGAACAATAACAAATTAGGAAACATTTCTGTTCTTGTAAACAACCATATTACGATTGGAAAGATACAAAAAGAAACCGAATATGTCAGTTAGCAATCAGCTGTAGAAACTAATGATATAACCAACAACAGTTATGTAATGAACAATTGCTTTTGTAAACAGAATTATAAAAGGAGCGGAATGAACCATTGAGGGGGTTCCGACTTCGTGAAACCAGACAGGAGTAGAGATAATAGAGAAATAAATATTCTGAGCATTCTTATATATATATTGTGTTCAAACTATGTGATGGTGCACACAAATATATTAAACTAGACTGTCAAGCAGAGCGTGTTTCAGGTGTTACATTAAGAGAAGCCATAACATGCTGGAGGAAGTTACAAAACCAAGCACACACAACCAAACCCCAGGTATGCAATATAAAATACATGCGAGGAAGTTACAAAACCAAGCACACACAACCAAACCCCAGGTATGCAATATAAAATACATGCCTTATCATTCATAAAAAATCACAGTTCCACATAAATAAGCTATATCGCCGAATAGGTACATTATTCATATAAAAAAATCCCTGTATAAGTTTCCATTACATGCTGTCTAAAATAGTCAAATGACTCAGGACTACCGACATGGTTAAAAACCTACAGTGAATGATAACGAATTTACACCAAGGCTAAACATCGTGACTACAATCCGAGAACAATGAAAGACCGACTCGAGAACAGAACAGCCGAGGGTCTGCACGCAAGTCCGACCTTGAGAGTCGAAGAAACCTAAGTAAATAACTACCAAACAACAAAGAAAAAGAGCTACCCGAAATTGCAGACTGCCGAGGACACGGTGATGGCAACCGTGCACAGTCCTCCCTGCAAGGAAATGGGTATGGAAAGGTAGTTAGGTCGGTAGTATAAATAGATGAAGAAAACATAGGAAAGAAGTAAGAACACAAAATAAAAAAAACCGAAGTCGAAGATTACCTGTCCACGGTGCCAGGACCACCAACCGACCCAGAAGAAACACCTGCCCATGAAGGAGCCGCGACATAAGTAACAGAAAAAGGAGCATACAAATTAATATGGCATGGAACATTAACTTACCAGGGTTGCTTGCGGAATTGCCAGCTGAGAACGCCGTCACCAGACCATCAAGAATAGAGCAGGCACCAGGAAAAACCGTTGCAGAAGAGCACGAGCGTTACAAGGGGAACAAATTTACAACAGCAAGGAAACAAACCCCAAATGATTCACAGGCATCCACGAATTGCATAGATACAGAAACCTTAAAGAGCTCCAAGGAAAACGACTGAAGCAAACCAGAATAGCCATTGAGACCCTAACCGCACAACAATGTTTCGAAACTTACCATTACAACTAGCAGATGCCGGAGGAACAGGCAATGTCAAGCATATAGCCACAACCACTGTTAGAAGGGCAGCTGGGTATCGAACCAGTGGACCGAACCATCCAGGAACAAGAAACATCATAACCCACAGACAACAACTGGAGGTCTCAGACTCGCAGAGCGAAAGAGGAATACCAACATCCAGGACCAGCTAAAGTGAATAGGCGCGAAGGGTCGAGAACCCTAAACCCTCAAACCCTTGTGAAATTTCCGAGGAAGACAGCTGTCGAGTGGAGGTGAGACTGAGGTACCACCTCATTAAAAGCAAATCCTTAAGTACCGATTCCGCATTGATTCATACAATCAAGCAATCAATTAACATATCATAACCCTTGCCACGGTGTAATACACATCAGCAGAGGGAAAGCTGGGATCACGTGGGTTGGCCCCATCAATTTTATGGATTCTTCGGTTATTATTCTTGATGGGAACATCAGTTTCAACCATAAAAATTTATAATTATAAGATTTAGTTAAAAAGATAATCACGCCCAATCATTATAAAGAAGAAATTGGCATGTGTTTCTTTTGTGTGGTGTCGATTTTGATTATATCATTATAATTAATGTTTTATTTTGATGCATATCATTATAATTATTAAGTGTTTATATATTTTTAAAAGTCAAAGTAATTATAAGAAAATTTAGATGTGGATTTAATTGGACTGATATTTTTATCTAGATTGTTGATTCCCAGAATATTTTGCCAATTAATAATTGAGATAAAAGCAGCAATTTAGACTATTATTATTATAAATTTTAAATGTTTATATCAACTAGCTCTTTCTACAAACACAAGTAAATTTAAATTTGGAGATTTATATCTCCAATCAACAATTGAGATAAACTCAGAAATTTCTACTGCTATCATTATAAATTTTAAATGTTTATATCAACTAGCTCTTTCTAGAAACACAAGTAACTTTAAATTTGGAAATTTATATGTCCAATGTAAGGCTATTTAGACTATTATCACTATAAATTTTAAATATTTATATAAAATAGCTTTTCTTACCAACACAATTTTAAATAAATATTTATATCAGCTAGCTCTTTCTAAATAGACAAATAAATCCAAATATTTGTATGTGAATTTTAATCTTCAATCTCAAACACATACACATAGTACTCAAATCTCAAACACATTACACTTCATTATCACCATAATAAATCATAAATTAACTGCGCCAAAAACTATATTCACTGTTAGCATTGATCAATACAACGACTTGAAGTTAAATACTAGAATCCAATCTGATGTTCCCATCATTTGTCGCCTTTGAAAACCCCTCGAAGCTCGTGAATCAGAAGCCTCCGTTTGATGTAGAATCAGAGTACAAACTGTACAAACTGTCTTAACAGATGTCCATATTTGCCCACAGAACCCTAATAAACTCTTCATTCATTTCGGTCTTTCACCATTGCTGAGTGTTGTGCTGATAGCTGGCCTATTGAAACAATGTCCCAAATAGGTAATACACCATTATCATTCATTGGGCCCCCTTTTCTACTCTCAGTCCTTATAGCTGGCTGCTGCATTCTTTCAATCATTAATGGAGGGGATTGCGCACAGTTGACATCTCATGTGCAGTTCCTCAAGGCCAATTACAATGGTGGGCGTTTTGTTGGGTGTGCAGGGAACGCCAGCATATGCTCGGAACCCGTGAAGAATCCTAATGGGGGATCCAGCTGCTGCTTCGACACCCTCTGCAAAGATCTCACCAGCGATACGTTGCACTGTGGGAAATGCGGCTTCCGCTGCCCCTGTGGATTGGCTTGCTGCTCAGGCTTCTGCATTGACATGAAGAATGATCCTATGCATTGTGGGAATTGCTTCTACAGCTGCACTAAACACGAAAAATGTGTGGTTGGCATATGTGGTTATTGGCTTAATTCCAACAACCTTGAGTTTAAGTCGATTGGATTTCTGAATATGTTGGAAAAAGGATGCCCAATTTCTAACACATTATATTACAGGTTTGAGCTTTATAGTGTATCTATATCACAGGTTTGTAATGTGGTATACACTACTATAAATTTAGGTAAATCAATCATATTTATTTATAATAATTTTATATTTTATTAATTATATATATTAATGGAGCCTATTTAAACTTTTTTTTATGTGAAATAATATAATTTTATTATTAATAATTATTACATGGATGGTGGAGATTCAAACACTTAAAAATATTATAGAATATTCATAATAATATATACAAATTAAGGGTTAAAATTTATTTATTTTCAAAGTAGTTATGCAATTTTTACTTGTTAATTAAATTGATTAATTAAAAAAATGTCATATCAATAAGTGTGAGTTATGAGTTTTTTGGCATGTGGTATTGACAAGCCATGGTATTGGTCCATGATATTATAACGAGTCTTATTTATAAATTAGGAATCTCTATGTAAATTGTGTTCCATTTTTTTAAATGTATATGTGTTTAACTTACATGTTAATAATAATAATAATAATAATAATTTAAAAGAAAATTATAATTTAGTTAGTTTGGATGCTTATTATGGATTGATCCTACTAAATATCGAATTTAAAAAAGATAAAGTAAATAAATAAATCTTATATTTTCAATTTTGAATATAATGAAAATGCATATTTTAGTATAAGAATTAAATGAATAATTTGGATATCTATATTAACTAATTTATTTCAATGTCAACTTTATTTATATATGTTTTGTTAGCGAAAAAGTTATATATAGGCCATAATGCAGAAAGACAAAAAATAATTAAAGATAAAAATAAATTAATTGTTTCCTTATTTAGAAATATGTGTAATTCATTTTATTTTTAATATAAAATTAACATATGTCTCGTAGATGCAAAACATTGTAAAATTGATATAATGTTAGTCCTAACAAACATTAATGTATTTAGATTTATTAAATAAATTTCAATAATAGAAAAATCAATAGAACTTCCTGTCACATGACATGATATTGATTACTGTAAATGATATTGATTACTAGATATGTAAATTAAATATCGTTATCCCATATCTATATAATATTAATTAATATTGTGTCTATCATTGTATTAATACTACATGATATAAATTATAATTTTACATCATAAGCCTAGATATCAAATATCTTAACTCCATTAATACAATGTTATTTATAATACAATATTATAATAGTCTAGTTATAATCTATGTTAACGTATTAGAAAGCCTTAAAGATTATGATATATTATTATATCAAATATATTAATCCCATTATTAAATGGGGTTGATGCGGTACTATAGATTCATCCAATAAAGGTATTATAGATTCATTACAATTGAGATTGTTAGTTGCAACATAATTGTATTGGAGTACCATGATACAATCCCTATTTTATCGTATTACAACCATTACAATATGTAACTCTATTCACAGGATAACTATACGCAGAATAACCGAACAATTCATTATAACTAAATATCCTTGGATGCATGTAATGGTAGTAGAGGTTTATATATGATTTAGTGATATTAATAATAAAAGTGGAGATTGTAATAAAAAATTGCAGTAAAACGAAGTATGGACATTTTTGGTTATGAGGAAATGAGAATTGGATTGATTACACATCAATCCAATAGTTAATTTTGAAAAACTTGTAAATGGAAAATTAAAAAAATTGTGTGATAATTAGACACTTATAATTATGACATGTTATATAATTTGGAGCATAAATAAAATGATAATTGAAAATTTGTATTTTTTAGATTTATTGTAATTATATTATATTTATCTTAACTTTAGATTTATCATGTAGTTAAAGGGATCAAATTTCTTTTCTCTCCAAAAGAGTTTTGCACATCAAAGGATTTAATCTTTTTGGATAATTGGTAGATTAAGAGATAATATGGATCTAGGATGGTGATAAACAATTCAATGCGCAGCATAAATATAATATTTAAAGATGTACAGTTAAGTAATATTGATGTCTATCTAAAAATATATTAATAATTGAAAAAACATTTTCAATGTGGGGTTTCAATGCTAAGTAAGATTTATAGAAAACTATGTATATATTATATAAAGAAATTGGAAAAAAATGCATATCGTTAAAACATTTCAAGTGATTAGTTTTAGGTCATTTGAAAAATAGAAAATTCTTCTTGGAATTGTAACTTTCAATTGTGTAATCTACACAATCCAAGTGCTCACTCGTATTTTTAAGGAGATGAATCTATTTACAGATTATAAGATGAAATTTAAATAATGAAAAATTATACTACAAGAGAGAGAGAGAGAACCCCAAAAGAGAGGTGCAAACCTTTCTTCAAATTTTATGTTCTAAAAGAAATTTGTACCTCAGAAATTTGATGTTTTTTCATGCTTACTAGATCTGTAATTAAGATGAATTTATACTAATATATATAAATATTATATATGTTAAAAAATTCAAACCAAACATACAAGAAAAAGAAGTGAAGATCCAAATTGAACATAAATAAATAAAAAAGGTGATTAAGATGATTTAGGAGAACATGGAATTCCTCTTCTCCTTTAAAATATTTAGATGGGGGATTATAACATCCCCACATGGGTTTCTTAGTTATAGAGCATGGCAAATACGATTTCTTTATCTTATTAACTAATTTATAAGACTGTATTTGAACTCTAGCAATATAATAATATACAATTTGTATCAAATATAAATAAAAACAAATATAACTTTGTATGGAATGAGGTTGTGACTAAATTTAGCATAATCACACATAACATATGGAATACATATATTTCCTAAAAAAATAGCATTAGATTCATATTCATAAATAATTATATAAGACAAACTATATAGGAGATAATTTCCAAGAAATTAGTTGTGTAAGAGTTTTTTCCCACTCATTCATAGGTATAAGCCTAAAGGGAACCCCCGGGTTGGGCTATGAGGTCATAAAGGGAACAAAACTAAGGTACAAGCTTCTAACTCATTCAAACAAACTCACCTACTCTTATTCTTAGTTAATATACTTACTACAAAGTACTTTAAGTAACCATGATAGTCTCTTAAAAGGCCTCATACAACACAAAGGACACCTTCCATATCTCGATTCAATGGTTCCTTTCAGATATTCTTCCTTCTAATTCTCTTCGATGTAGGTGGAAAGAGACCAATTTTTTATATTATTTCTAAAAATTTATTGTGGGAATAATACTTGGCTCTCAAGCATGGCAACAAGAAATAGATATATAGTGGATTCAAAGGATTCCTAACTTTCCCAACCTTCACTCTCACCTACAACCATGATAATTTCCTCCAAAGTATGTAATTTCCTATTCGCATTATTTATTTGGTTAGATTCCATGTTGGGTTCATGGTTAATAGTGAAAAATAATACATGAAAAGTCTAGAGCATGTATGTGAGAAACCTAGAATGAGTAGAGTGATCATAAATTAGAGGTTTTAGGGAATTATTCCCAATATTACTTATAATAAGAGCAATTTACTTGTAGGTTTTAACCCTGTAAATAAATTACCTACAAATGAATTCTTCAAACATAAAAATAAATAATGGCAAGAACATAAAACAAATATACACAAATATTTTCCCCTAGATCCTAAAAATGAGATTACTAGATTGATTTTTCATTATATTCCTTTCAATGTTACAACACATATATATACATGTCGAAGTATTCATTAAAAAAATTCCAAGAACCCTAGATTAGAACATAATCCTATTTCCCTTCATTGAATCTCCAAAATACCATGGGCAGAAACCCATCATGCCCAAAACTATGCACAAAACCATGGGTAGGTTCAACCATAATCTTTGGGTCTGCCTCCCATCATTGGGTCTGCATAATATTTTTTTCTTGGGGCTCTACCCTAGACCCTATGAGGAGGGCTACAACCCCTTACAAAACCTCTGGTAGGGGGGAATATCGCGCCCCCCCTCTCGGCTCCCCCACTGTGCTCGGTGCAATGTACAGCATGTGTGACTAGTCACAGAAAGAATATAAAACACACCCAAGAATACACGTACACTTCCTCATGATAATTGAACTCAATTGACACTTCCATAACTACATGAGAAGACTTCTCCCTTAATTTTGTACATACATTTAATTATTGGTTTATAATTATGAGGTGGATGGATTCACTTAAGGAACATGGTTGAAAAGAGATTAGAGCTTATAGTAGCCCTTATTTCTGCTTATTAAAAAAATCCATCATCTAATCTATATCATATATATACTATCATCAAAATCTCAAACATAATTTTAAATATGTTCATTACAGTGATTAAATCCTATAGCATGAGATTCTTTTCATAATTCTTGGCCTCTACACATGGTAGTAACCAATACTCATTATATGCTTACTTTCATGGCCATATCCAAGAAAACTCTACTTGTAACATTTCCTTCTTCAAGCTCTCATTTAGCCAATCAAACACATGAGTATTCATGTATATAGTGTTTTGATAGCGATGTTCAAAATGACACATGAAATGATAATAGAATAATGACATATCAATAAATCAATCATTTTTGGATATTAATATTTTATCTACAATAAAATATTTTCTATCAAATATGCATTATTAGCACAAGTATGCATTCTCACAATGAAACAAAAATATGTTTAAAATATTCATATATGATACTGTAGGTTTTAACTCCGCAAACAAATTCTTAAAAGAAGAAAATAAACTATAACGAGAGCATAAAACATAAAACAATATACACGGAGATTTTTCCCTGGATCCAAAAACTCGGACTACCAAATTGATTTTTCATTACGTTCCTTTCAATGTTACAATACATATATATACATGCCGAAGCAACCATAAACCTCAATTCATTAACCTAGGATTAGAACATAACCATAGTTCCCTTGACCGTATCTACAAAATACCATGAAAAAAAACCATCATGCCAAAAGCCATGTACGAAATCCATGGCCAAAACCATAGGTAGGTATGCCCACCTAATATAGGGTCCACAAAATGTTTTCCCAGGGTGCTACCCTGGACCCCATGCAAGGGAGCTACCACTCCCTTGCATACCCCGCGACATGGGGGAAATCGCCCCGCGTATGACCCCCCCTACTATGCCTGACGCAACATCCAAGAGGGGATACCACCCCCCTATGATGCCCATGCATGTGGGCTAGTCATGGAAAGAATATAAGACACACCCAACATTTTCCCACTTGTTGTTTTCTTTCCATAGGGGGGCACAAGAGAGCTTAGTCATTGGTCTAGCCCTAAAATGACCATTGTTTCCCTACACCAAGAGAACTTCTAAGTGCTCACAAACTTTGTCAATGCATCTGCAGTATTATTCAAAATTTCCACCTTTACCAGCAACACCTTTTTGTCCTCAACCATACCCCTAACAATGTGATACTGAATATCAATTTGCTTTGTGTTTGAATGATAAGAAGGGTTCTTTGCCAAGAAAATTTCACTTTGGCTATCAAAGTCTATCCTTATAGCTCATTGTACTAACCCCATACTTGAACACAATCTTTGGAACCAAACTGCTTCCTTGGTTGCATGAGTGACTATCATGTATTCTGCCTCTATAGTTGAATGTGCTATTATAGACTATCTCTTACTCATCTAATTAACTACACCTCCAAATAGGTTAAGCACATACCCACTTATAGGTCTTCTCTGATCCAAATCTCTAGCCTAGTATCCATCAACAAAGCCACGATGTCCAAAAATTTGTCCAATCCTGGTCTTCCTTTGTAGCACAAACCATAATAACTAGTGCCATGCAAATACCTGAAAACTCGCTTCGCTGTTGTCCAATGCTTTTTCCTTGGTTTTGACATAAGACTTCTCAATACTCCCACTACATGTGCAATTTCTAGTCTAGTACAGACCATTGCATACATCAGGCTACCGATTGCACTTGCATATGGAACTGAGGCATGTCCTCTTCCTCTTATTGTGTCTTGAGACACAGGTCAATAGATAACTTTACACCTGCAGGAATAAGAACCTTCACCGGTTTACTACCTTGCACATTAAACCTCTATAGTATTGTCTTGAAGTAATTCCTCTAGTTTAACCAGAGCTTTCTCTTTGACCGATCTCATTTAATTTCCATGCCCAAAATATAGTTTGCAACACTAATATATTTCATGTCGAATTTGGAGGACAATAAGGTCTTCAAATCCTCGATAATTTCTTTATCATTTCCAACCAGCAACATATCATCCACATACAAGACCACCTAAATAACATGGTCACCAATTAATTTAAAATACACACAATGATCTACTTTGCTTATGGTGAATCCAAGTCCCCGTATAAATGTATCAAATTTCTGATACCACATCCTTGGTAATTTTTTTAACCCATACAAAAACTTTTTTAACTTGAATCCCAGTTCTTTCTTACCCTTCACTGGAAAGCCTTAAGGTTGTTTCATGTAGATATCTTCTTCTATATCCTTGTGAAGAAATGTTGTCTTGATAACCATCTATTCTACCTCAAATCAAAAGTAGCATCAACAGATAAAAGTAATCTAATAGAAGCTACCTTGGCAACATGAGAAACAATATCACCAAAATCAATTCCTAGCACCTGGAAATAACCTTTTGCTACCAACCGAGATTTATATTTCTGCACCTTGTCTTCTACATTCATCTTCTTCTTAAACACCCATTTTCTCTGAATGGGTTTCCTTCCAGCCGACAACTCCCGATCCCAAGCTTCATTTTTGTGCAAAGATGCCATTTCATCAACCATGGCCTCTTTCCAGAGTTTTCCATCCTCTGAATATACTACTTCCCTCACAGTTCTGCGATCATGACCAGTAATAGATGAAGCAAAATTTGAACAAAAGGTAGATGGAATATACCTTTCTGGCTGCCTTCTTTCTCAAAATGATCTTCTCACAAATGGAGTTTGTGGTTCTTCATCTTCCAATTCTTCTTCTGTTGTAGAGTCTGATTCTTCCTCCTTTATCTCAAACTCTATCTTCTCAATTTCCTTCGATAGGACTTCTTTTTTAATAACATCTTTCACATCTCTAAACACCACATCTAGGTTGTACACAACCTTCCTTGTTTCTGGGTTCCAAAGCTTATAACCTTTTAAACTGTCATTATACACAATAAAGGTGCACCTTTCAGATTTACTATCCAACTTTTTTCTTTTCTTCCTTGGAACATGTACATATACACCACATCCACATACCCTCAGATGTGAAAGAGAAGGTTTCTTACCAGTCCATACCTCTTGTGGAGTCTTATCCTCCAATGCTGATGAAGGTGATCTGTTGACCAGGTAACATGTAGTCTCCATCACCTCTGACTAGAATTCTTTTCTTAACCCGAAACCACTAAGCATGCTTCTTTTCTTTTCCATCAACGTCATGTTCATTCTTTTTGTAACTCCATTTTAATAGGGTGTGTATGGAGTAGTCTTCTATCGTGCTATACCACACTTCTTACAGAACTCTTCAAATTCCTTCTTGCAAAACTCTCCACCATTATCTATACTCATCTCCTATATCTTATTCTCTATCTCGTTTTTCACTAGAGCCTTAAATTATTTAAACCTATCAAGGACTTCAGATTTCTTCCTGAGGAAATATATCCATGTATTCCTTGATAAGTCATTTATAAATGATAAATAGTACACAGACTTACCCAGTGATGGAACTGAAATAGGTCCAAACATATCACCGTTAACACGCTCTAATATTTGTTTCTCCGTCTAAGCATCAAAGGGGAAACTCTCTTGATTCAGATTCCCATATACACAACCTTCACATAATTCAAAATCTAAAGAGAAATTAGGCATACCTTGTACCATACCATTACCATGAAGTATTTGAAGTTCCTTCAATCCAATATGTCGAAGCCTTTGATGCCATAGCATGGTATTTTCTCTAGAGACCACTAGATTTTATGCTCCACTTTTAGGAACCACAAAATTGTTGCACCCATCAATAACAGTGATGCCCTAAAGATTGTACAGATTTTCAATTTAAACTCCATGCATCAATACCAGTGCTCCTTGAACCATCTTATAGGTATCTTTCTTGAACAATTTTTTTACACCTGCATCATCCAACTTGCTTATAAAAATTTGATTTTTGGCCAATGCAGGAATATGTAGAACACACGAAAGTGTTCTAGTCATTCCAACTTGCAACTTCAACTTGACTTTTCTGTGACCAATGATTCTAGCCTTCCTTTCATCCCCTAATAAGACATTACCACCATCATATTTCTCATAATCACAGAACCACTCTATATGGGGAATCAAGTGAAAGGATGCACCCAATTCAATCAACCATGCCTCATGATCTACATGTGTACTTGAATGAGAAGGAAAATACACATCCCCACCTTCATCTGAGGTGGCTTTTGCCTCTACATAAGGAGCATCGTTATATCCCTTTCTTTTCTTAGGAGCTTTAGATTTACAATGTCATTTGAAGTTCCCTTCTTTTTCTCATTTCCATCATACCCTTACACGTTCTCCTAGAGATTTATGCCTTCCTCTAAATTGAGATCTCCCACTCGAGGACTTATTTTTGTTTCTATTCTGGGACTATCCTCGTATAGACAAGGCATCACCATTCCCCCCCCCCCCCCCCCCATATTTTTCTATCTCATCTCCTCTGACACTAAGGATAAGACAATTTCATCAAACTTCAAGGAAGTTACATTGCTACCTACTGCAACGACTAGACTATCCCATAGTAGAGAACAAAAAAAATTGATGCACTTATCTTCATCTATAATTTTAACATCAGCAGATAATAACTGGCTTACCACAGTATGAAAGGAATTCATATGCTCTGTCACCGAGTCTCCATTGTTAATCCTCAAATTATACAAATTTCTTTGTAGGAACAATTTATTCACCAGAGACTTAGATTGGTATACAGTCCCTAACTTGTCCCCTAGAGCCTTCACTGAAGCTTCCCCTAATATATTCAACAATACTAAATCCAAGACACATAATCATGTTGTGCTCTTTTCATTCTAATCCAACTTTGCCCAGTCTCCAGTTGACACTGTTGTTGTTTTAGTACTCAGATCTATCATGATCCACTAATCTTTATCCACTAGCGGATCCTCCATCTTGAGTTTCCACAAACCAAAAATCTGACAATTAAATTTCTCGATATCTATCTTTCCACTGCTCTCGATATTCTTTCACCATAAGAATCGACCCCATAGGTCTCCCACTAAACAAGGTCTACCACAGGCCCGAGAAAAACCCCTCAGCAACAAAGGCATCCACTTGAAGCCAAAACAACTCTGATACCAAATGTAGGTTTTAACCCTGTACAAAAATTACCCGCAAATGAATTCTTAAAAGAATAAAATAAACAATGGCAAGAACAGAAAACGTAAAACAAATATACATAGAGATTTTACCATGGATCCAAAACAAGGACTACCAGATTGATTTTTCATTATGTTCCTTTCAATGTTACAATACATATGAATACATGCCAAAGAATCCATTAACCCTTGATTAGAACATAGCCATAGTTCCCTTCACTGTATGTATGAAATTCCATGGAAATAAAACCATCATGCCCAAAATGATGTGCAAAATCCATACAAAAAACCATAGGTAGGTCCACCCACCTAATATAGGGTCCCAAAAAATTCAATTTACACACACCCACCAAATAGCACATAACATGACTATGCATGTTCCCTAATTAAATTTACTCTAGAGGGATTAGCCAATGCTTTGACCTATAATTCAACAACTTCAATAGTTATTACTTGACTATATAAACATATTTTTAGTGTAGTACAACACAAGGAAAATCCTTTCCTTTTTCTACTAGATAATTCCTCAAAATCCTTTTCCTTTTAATGCTCTTTGGTGTTTGAAAAAAAGGTTGTAATCCAACAGAGTGATACAAGAAAGAAGGTCATTGGATACTTATGCAATGGTGTAAGATCTTCAAAATACAACAACATAACAATATCACATAAAACAATATCACATATAATTGCTTCACATGTGATTCCCTTTGCCTTCATTACTACCTCATAACCATGTTAACATAACCTTCTATTAAATATGAATGTATTAATTTTTTTCAAACAATATTTACATGTGATAAGATTTTACCTTTACCATACCACCACTTGGTTACTCACCACATGTATGAATATATTTATCATTAATAAATAATTTATTATATCAACCATGGTTGAAGGAATTATAACCTAATTTTCTTCTATCACATATGTAATTTTAACATGACTCGATTCATATACTTATCGCTTCTATAAAAAAATCATTATGTTACTAATACAATTGATGTATCAAGGGTATATACAAAATCTTTTCAACCTCTAAATGAACATCTTCTTGCCTTTATTATTTATTTGTTACATAACAAGAAACAACGATAATTGGTCATCAAGTCACACTTAATATAGTAGCATACCATATTGAACCAATGTGAAACACCTTATATGCCCATGCATATCTACATTCACTTTATTACATATTTATTATTTAATATGTTTATTTCTACATGCATATCTCATCTATTTTTCTCTCTCGCATAGATCAACATTTACATAACTAAATTATTTATGCATTGAAATTAAATGAATAAATGTAACAACATAATAAAAGATGAGTTAAGAAATTTTTCTTTCCAATCCCTCCACCTAGAATAGATATCTGCAACATATATGAGCTACTCCATTAACTTATTACGAACTACACAATAGAACATGAACGATTTTCTCACCTAAGTGGCAATTCATAGGTCTCACACATAAAATTTATGTTTCTACTTTTGAAATTTTCAGTGCTACATTATGGACATGTAGTGTCACCAATTTGAATTTCTATGGTCCATAATTCTCCTTTAGATAATCTTTATAGTTAATAAGCATTAAATTTTATCGATGGTAATTTTCATAATTAATGGGCCATTCTTGTGCAAATGTTTCATCATTGTCACAATGCGCACAAGTTTATTTTTTTTTAAATTAATTTCCCTTGAGTAATCTTTGGATATTCTTGATTCAATGTTGCATAATAGTTATGCCACTAGGATATGTGTCATGCATCATAAATTTGTTGTTTGTTTTAGGGTGGTGTCATATTATTAAATATATAATGTATTATTAAAATCATTTAGCATTGTGATATTGTATTTGATGAAAAAATATGTTATAAAAAAATTGTGCTATTTATATATAATTTTTATTTTGTCAAAGAATATCACACTTAATGTAGTAAGTATACTATAATGGGAGACTATTACATACATTTATATGAAATTATGATTTTAATCTTATTTCTAGTCATTCTCAAGTCTTCATAAAATATATATATATTTTTTTAAAAGGTTGTCACAGTCCCAGGGAGACCTGCATAGATCAAGGTGCACTATGGACTCTCAAGGCATATAGCGACAACATAATTCCTCCCAATGAGTTACCCATGTAAATAGTAGTAGACTTGCACTATGCCTTATAACAATTCTTAGTGTTGTGTTTGTGAAATAATATGTTAACTAATTTCAAATATTCAATTAATATATTATCCATAAACATGTATAATTGCAAACGAAACACACTACAGAAGCCAAATATATAGTGGGTGGTTAACTAGCCTAACAACCAAATTAGCATATATATAATAACAAAGTTTTAAAATGAATAACGTATTTGGTCTTTTACATCAAGGAAAATTTTTTCAAAACCATCACATAACCTCCCTAGACCCAATCCTAAATTCATGCTATGATCCCCAAAACTTTGGTATTTACAAACCCCAAATTACAACCTCGAATTTATGCCTCAAAAATTTTCCTATAGTTGTGTCATGTAGCACTTCAAAGCCCTGCAATTTTTTGTCCTTGTGTAGATACCCCATTAGGAATATCACAAAATCCCCACCAAATTTATGAGTTCTATTTGAGTTTGTCTCTATGGTATTTAATCAAAGAGTTTGTGTGCATATGGTTGTAGGTGCACTTTTATAATTTGTTTTAATAAAGGTAAACATAGAACCATATAAACACCATGAAAATGCTTCAACCCAACGACATGTAATTTAGATTAAACTTTGAAAGGGTACATACCACTAATAGAGATACTCCAGTAATATATATGAGAAATAAAACGATAAATATCAACATAAATGTTATGTATATATATATGGTTGTAGGTGACTCATAAGGCAACTGAGAAATGTACCAACATTACAATATAAGAATCCGTATGTAATCGAATGAATATAAACTCACCCAAATGGTCGATAACAACTGCAAGGTCACTCCAATACACAACAAAAATGTTAGATAACCACATAAATTTAAATGCACATTGAAGAGGCAACACAAATGGATATGATGAAGGGTCTCGACCCTATTTAGGTTAGCTACTCAGCCTCCTCATTATGGTTTTAGCTTGACCCCCAAAAGAGAATAAAATCATCCAATAGAAAGAACAACACTCAAACTGCAAATACCAAAGGTAACTCGACCCCTAAAACAACACAATATATAAATTTAGCCCCTTATATGACAAAACTCATCCTTCATGGAGTTGTAGAACCTAACCTCTTGGATATTGTGAGAATAACATGTATAAGAATATAGAATACCAAAAGCTAATCTATTAAATCAATTGATAACATCATTGAATTACTCCTTTTTTATTATATCTTCTTCTATGAAATCTAAGTGATTATGTTCCAATACTAGCTAGGGTGTATAGTTTCAACATCAAAACCAGTAACCAGAATGAGAGTTTCCAAAAACCCTAGACTCTTTCTCAAGAGATCTCCAAAATTCTATTTCCATGTCACTGAATGGAAATATATATATAAGTTTTGTTTTAATATTTAGAATATATATGAGAATAATGAATTTAAAAATGGCCGGAAGCGGGATGAACCCTAATCTTTTTGTCGTCGCCTCCCTTCCTCCAGCCACCATCTGGCCTGTGCTCGGCCCTGCAGAAGATGGCGATGCAAGTTTTTAGAGCGGTCTCGACTCCATTCAAGCTATACCTAGCGAGTAAGATCACGTGCAGCCATGTGAAGGGAAAAAAACAGAATCATGCTCGGGATGGGCTCACAGTAGGCTGTGCTTGCACTGCAGTAGATATGGCAGTGGACACTCTTCATCTGCAGGTCGTTGGCAACTTCGCAGTGAGGATGAGGACGATGCCCAGCCTCGAGGGACTTCTGTAGGCCGCCAAGATTTTGGATGCTTTGACAGGCAACAAATCAAACTTCGAGGGTTCCATATTTACCCTACATCCCAATAGCTTATGGATCCAGCACGACATTGCGAGGAACCCACACGCATCATATGTCATGAAGTAACGCTGCAATTTTTCTAGCTAGCCCCTGCACCCCAACAATCCATTGTTACAGAGGGCCACCACAGAGTTCACCAGTCAACAAAGCCCTAGCTCCCAGGGAAACATCATTAGAAAAGCATCGTCTAGGAGCTTCCAAAGCACCAGAATCCTCTCATCTCAGTTTTAGAGAGGAAAGCGGCAGTTTGATCACTCCGCCTCGTTCCAGATCTAGATAGTGCTCCTTTCTGGAAAAACTCTACTACAATGGGTGAGCTCTTCAGATCTAGTGTAGGACCTCAAGAAAATCCTGGAATTTAGGCTGAGGATTCCCTTTGCATTTCAGTGACTCCTTCACGACGGTAAGCAACTTGAGGATCTTTATCCCGTTTCTTTTTACAGCATTAAGAGAAATGCCTCCATCTTTTTTATCGCTCATTTCAGAGGGGGAGCTGTTGGACAGTCATCTTCAGCTGTGGCTTTTTCATACAAAGATGTTGTCCATGCTTAGTCGCCCAAGAAAATAGCTCCACCAACTCAAGCTCCCAAACCTTTTTTGGCGGACAAATTGGAGGAAACCCCTTCCATTGAAATAATGCATCCAACGCTAGATGAGCAAATCCAAAAGTATGCAGAGCATGCCATTATTTGCAGGTTCAATGGGCTATGGCCACGCAGAACAGATCTCTACCAATGGATTCACTCTAACTAGACCAACAACTGGAAGGTTCTGCTCTGCTCAAAGGGTTTCTTCATTGTAGTGTTTTCTTTCAGTGAGGACTACCAAAAAGCATTAGCTAAAGGCCCATGGTTCTGGGGCTCAGGAGGTTTATTCCTCACCCCTTGGTTCCTATATTTCGATCCCTTTATAGCAATCATCACCAAGCTCCCCATCTGGGTCAGACTTCCTAATCTCTCGGTGCATCTATGGCACTTTGCTGTATTCCAAGGGATCAGTAATACTCTAGGCCGCTTTCTAGCCATAGACACCTCTAGAGGGGAAAAGGGCATATATACCTTCACTGGAATCTGTGCTGAAATAGACATGAGCAAAGGTCTACCTGATTAGATTAATCTCAAAATGGGAGACTTCCATTGGACTTAGGCCCTGGATTACGAGAACACAGCCTTTCGCTGCCGAAATTTCCATCAAACAGGGCACCTTCCAAGCTCCTGTCCCTCGATGCCTGCCCAAAAGAAGAAAGCCAATCCTAAGCCAAAATCCAAAAGCTGGAAGCCTCATGATCCTCCCCCCATGGATGATTGTGATTCCATCTCTGATGAAGAGGAAGGGGATGCAAAAGGAATGGATGCAAAGCAAGCACATGATCCGCCCTCGAATGGTCCTGAGGATTCTACTGTCTCACCAATCTTACAGAAAAGAACTCATGAGTCCTCTCCCTCAGATTCAGACAAGGAGACCTCTCCGTCAGCCCAACTCAGTTTGCAAATCATACCAGCTCAGTAGAGTCATATTGGTTGGGTCAAAGTTGGTAAAAAGAAAGGAAAAAAATGCCCAGTAGTTGATTCTACCCATGTTGGGTAGAATCCTTTGTTCTGCTCTTGTTACTCTGTTCTTCTTGTTACTTCTTGTTTAGCACTGCTCTCTTCTTGTTTTCTCTTAGGGGCTGAGGTGCATAGTCTATCCTTTCCGGCTGCCTATTTTCTTGCTTCTCTTGGTTGTAATTTCATATTGTACCATACATACTCTTAATAGAATTAGTCTTTGCTGAGGAAAAAAAATATTTAGAATATATATAATAATAATGATAAAATTATTATTTTTAAATAATTTTTCTCTCACACAAAGTTGTGTTTTTAATTATCATATTTATTATAAGAATAATTATATTTAAAAATGTAGTCACCTCGAAAACTTAATTATGTAAAACAAATTTATGAATTCTTTAATTTTATTATTTAAATAAGTATATTTATAAAAATAATTAAATATATAGAAAAATAATTTAGAAATGTTTTATAGTTAATAAATTAATATAATATTTTTTCTATGAATATTGTATTAAGCATATTTATTAAAAAGGATCACTACCATGAAGTTTAACTTAGAACTCTCAATAAAAAAGGTGCTTTAACTATGGGGACTCAACAAACTAGGCTAACCCTTAGCTAATTAATATAAATTTATTAATCACAATATTTTTTAAAGATCATCTTATCATTCATTTTTAAAGATATATGGTATCATATCTATTTTGGAATAGAGCTTCAAGAATTTTAATTTAGTTATCAATAATTATTAGGTGGATTGGATGGATTTAACCTCCATAGAATATTCTTACTAGTATAGACAAACTGAAGGTTGAGATTTATCTACAAAGTAGTTCTACCATTTTTCCTCTTTTAATTGAATTGATTACTTAAAAAAAGGTCATACAAGCAAGTTCCATATGAAATGACTTATGGTTCTTTTGGGCATGTGGTATTGATAAGGCATAATAATATAACAAAGTCTATTTATAAATTAAGAATCTCCGTGATAAAGTGGGCATAAATATCCATGGACAAAAATCTGGTTCATATGTGTTTAACTTATATATTAATTACAATAATAATAATTGTGTTAAGGCTCACTCTAAAACTCAGTATGTGAGGTAAATGTTGTCATGTAACATCACAACAGAAAAAATTTAAAAATACATGTAAGCTCATTAATGAAAAATAAAGAAAAATATTGAATGTGTTGGCTCAATTAAACTTTTTAACAAAAAAACATATATCTACAGTAATATTATCGAACAAAAAAGGAAATAAGGTGGACAAAATTCAACAAAACCAAAATAGTATAAAGTTCATTTAGCTACATATGATCGATGCTAAAATATTAAAGTATGTTTTTTCTTAAAAAATTCTTAAGCTATATAATATGTATCCTATAGTAATGAAATAAACTTATTTTTTAGTAAATTATTCCTAACCTCACAATTTTTTTTGAAGAGAAATAAAAAGGAAAATTCCTTTCATGTATGAAAAATTTACAATATGCATGGGTCTAATAACGACCACATCCCTTCAAGTGTCTATACAATATATCTGATAGCATGATACTAGGAAGATACAACAAAGTGGATGTGAAGCTCCTTCAACCCAAAGAAAACAATTACATTATCTGTCCCATTTTCTATCATGATGATCAAAGTTGCACCCCAAGAAATAAAAATAGTAACATTCATAGCAATGAAACAAAAACCAAGGAAGGTCAATGATAAAAAGGAAGTCAATCATAAAAAATTTTACAAAAACAAACCAAAGAAGGAGTTCCCCTCACATTTCCAGGTGACCATCCCTCATAAGGTTGCCACTGGAAAAACCCTGGAAGTGAATCCTATCCAAAGATGCTCTGCAACCCTCTTTAGATAATGAGTATGCTTCAACATTTCATTCTCTATAAAAATGGGAGACAAAGACTCTATGAAATGTTGAAAATAAATATATATCCAATCTAGTGGAAAATGGAAGAAGCTTGCAAATAATAATATTGATTTTCACAATTGACGTTCACCCTAAAGTCTTCAAATATATCGATCTCTTCTATTTCCATCCACTTGCTACAGTAGAGGATGCCCCAATAGGCTAGCATCTTTGTCCTAGATTCACCTACCTTTGCAACTTACCAAAACCTCATTGCTCATGTGTAACAACCCAAAATTAAAATATATAACTTATTACATCAATTTATGTGATTAAGAAACAACATACAATTATTCAACTATTTAACATAAAATTTTTGGAAAATGCAAGTAGAGATGACTTACCTATATCGATAATATTCATTACTTAGTTAACTATAAGTAAACCATATGTAACGAACCACAATTAAATATACAACTAATTATATCAATTATGGAATTAATAATCGCCATACAAATTATTCAACAAATTAGCATAGAAATTTCGAAAAACATGAGTAGAGATGACTTCCCTTTAGCAACAATATTCCTTACTTGTGATTTCAAAGTGAATTCTATTTGAATCCCACTAACTACAAAAAAATATTTGGGAATGCCTCTCCACCCTACCATAGGCTCAGGTGCACATTATCTTTCTACAGTTAGCCACCCTTCAACCCTCAATCAACATACTACTACGAGGGAATCTTTTGTGTCACAACACTTTTCTTCCAAGAGAATGGATGAATCCATGAATGAATCTCATCCTCCTCATTGTGCATTAAATAGATGAAACAATTCCAAAAATGGATAGGGATCCACATGCACACATTCCATGTGTCAACATGCCAACATTTATTTCTTTATTTTAAGTTTTACTTAATTTAATATTTCTCTTAATTTAACTTTCTTATTTTTTCCTTTTTACTTTTTGTTAACTTACTTATCTACTATTTTAGTTACTTTATATATATTTATTTTAACTCGAGTTTGTTATTTTCTATTATATTTCTTCATTATTTTATTTATTACTTATATATTTCTTTGTTTTTATTTATTACTATATTATCTTTCTTTATTGGTTACTATTATTCACTATATTTTCTTTTATTGTTTTTTTTTATTATTACTTATATTTAATATTAATTATTTTTATATAGGGGGTATTACATACTCGCCTTTTAAGCACTTTGTCCTGGATTAAGTTGAATATTTAATATTTTATTTTATTAATTATTTATTACTTCATGTTTTCCCTACACACTATGTTGAGCTAGTATAACCAGCATGCATTGAAAGTTTCCACAACACCTAAGAAATCCCAAGGAATCTCTATCTTTTATCCAAATTTTTGGAACTAGGAATAAAGCCTCATCGGTCTATACAATAGCCCAAGGATAGCCCCAAAGCTCGTGCCTGGATCAAACCTCATCTTCCCCAAGGAAGGAACCTGACTCAGTAATCCATTTAGTATTAGAGTTCTCGTGAGTCCCTACATCTCAAAATACAAAAAATGCATTAGTTATAATCATAGTATCACATAGAATAATCCACATGCCAACTCTTGCATCTTATCATGAAAATATAACATCATTGTTAATCACCACATTTTGAATAATAACAAAGTGCATGCTCATGCATGTCATAAAATCATTATATCATGAAACATCATCACAACATTGTACTTCAAGTCATAAAAAAGAGAAATTTAACTCATAAATTGTGGTTAGCCCTCATAAGTTATAACATCACCATATTAGTATGAAATATATATAATGACATCACATAATAATCTAACAACATGTCAATATAACCCCATATCATAGAATCATAATCCCTATGCATATCATACCCATCATGAGCATACAACATCATTATCATAACAAATAAATAAATAAAAATACTAAAACTTCTATTATGTGCTAGGATAGTTTATTAATTTTCATTGACCTCTTATACTTGTTGGTGAAACTTCCATTCATTCCATTAGATTGTCTTTCTATAACTTTTTTCACTATCAACTATCATCATCCCAAGTTGGTCATGGTTAAAAAGATTCCTTTGCAATCATTAATCATATTCCCTATGTTATAGTGGTCACCACCGCTAGCTTCCCTTTGATCCTCTTACCATGTCTTCCATCCCACCTTCCCCTCACTCCTCACTCTTCACGATGTTATGATGCAAACTCAAGGTAATAATAAATGCCACCTACTACGATAAAACTATTCTCACACTCCTCTGTTGGCATCAAATTTTTGTACTTATTTTGATTCAACTTAAGCTTATACAACTTCAATTTATGATGGAGTTGTAAATTTGAGTTGTTATGCGTCATCAGAAGGATCAATATTTCTACGAGGCGTTACTCGGTAACTATAAATCAAAATTTCTCCATTTTCGTAATGCTTAAACATCACTATCACAAAATCACTTTTATGATCAAGATTGTACCATCAAAGTGGGAATTGAATGGATTGTATTTCTTTACTTTTCAATCTAATGTTAAATAATGGACTGCTTTTTAATTTGTATAAATTTAGTCTTGACGTATGGAGAATTTTCCCACAATGTTGTCAAACTTCACGTTGGATTATTTTCTCTAATCAATATTATTGATAATTTAAAAAAATAACATGATTATAATTATATATTAATTATAATTTTAAAAATTAACTCCACATTCGAGGTTTCTAATCAATTTTATTTATAATTAAAAAAAATAATGTAATAGGGTTGTTATTATATATTAAATTTTAATTTTAAAAATGTAATATGGTTCTTATAATTTAATAAATAATTAATAGTTGAAAATAAAAAAAATAAATGAGCTCGTGGAGAAAAAAGGTTTAATATTAAAATTCCCCAATCCTGCCAATGTAGCCCTCCATCCAAACAACCAAGTTATAGAAAATGCAATGTTAGGTACCAATATTTGATTAAACATTTATTCCTACAAATTTCATATGGTAAATTATAATGTCTTGGTAATATACCTATAATGGTAAGTAGTGCTTAATTATTATGTTAACTAAGTAAATCATGGAAAATGTACAAAATTTTGTTCAGATAGTGAGATTGAAATAATGGTCACTCTGAAATCACAAGTAAGGAATATTGTCGCTACATGGAGGTCATCCCTACTCATGTTTTCTGAAATTTCTATGCTAATTAGTTGAATAATTTGTGTGATGATAATTAATTCCATAATTGGTATAATTAGTTGTATATTTAATAGTGGATTTATACTTAGAACTTTCAAATAATATGAGTAGAGATGACTTACCTGTATTGACGATATCCCTTACTTGTGATTTCAGAGTTGAACATTATTTGAATCTCGCTAACCACAAAAAAGATTTTGTGGACGACTCTCCACCTAACCGTAGGATTAGCTACAGATAATATTTCTATAGATGGCAACCCCGGGCACCTCAATCAACATACTACTACCAAGGAATCCTTTGTTGCATGACACTTTTATCCAAGCAAAATGGATGAAAGAATTGATGAATCTCATCCTCCTCATCGTACATTAAAAAGAACAAAAAAGTGGAAAGGGGTCTGAATGCACACAGTCCATGTGTCAATATGCAACTTTTATTTCTTTATTTCAAGTTTTACTTAGTTTTATATTCCTCTTAATTTAACTATTTCCTATTTTATGTCTTTTTATTTTTTGTTAGCTTTAATTCTTTTTACTTTTTGTTAACTTTAATTATTCTTACTATTTTTGTAGCTTACTTTTATATATAGTTATTTAGAACTCTAGTTTAATTATTTATTAATATTATATTAGATTCATTATTTATTATTTATTACTATTTTATTTATTTATTAGTATTATATTATCTTCATTATTTTATATTTATTTACTATCATTATATTGCTTTATTATTTACTATTTATTTACTATTGTTTTTTATTATTATTTTTATTATTTATTTATTTATATTTTAATATTATATTATTTATTACTATTGTTAGGGGTATTACATACTCCCTCTCTTTAAGGAACTTTGTCCTAAAGTTAAGTTGAATCATTTAACATTTTATCTTATTTAGTTATTTATTACTTCACATTTTCCCTTCACCCTCTGCTAAATTAGTATAACTGGTAGGCATTGAAAATTTTCACATCGCCACGGAAATTCCAAGGAATCTCTATCATTTTTCCCAACTTTTTGAACCAGACATAAAGCCTCATCAATCTCTACCATAGCCCAAAGTTGGCCCTAAGGATTGCGACCAACTTAGACCTCATTTGCCCCAAGGTGGCACTCAACTCAGTATTCCATGTATTAGTAATCCAGGCAACTCGAAAATCTGACTCACTCCCTCTACACTTATTGTGCATAACCCCAGGCATTGAATTCCTTACACCCCCACTAGACTTTGGCATCCTAATCCAATATCAGGCACTTGACCTACAATATAGACATTTGGCCTCCTCATGATGGTCCCATAACCCCTCAACGCTATCCATCAAGAGCTATACATCAAGAGTTATACAAGACAAAGGAACCATTGATATTTGTAGTGTTGATTGAGTATGTTCCTATCCCATATGGTGTTACATATTCTCCCTTGCAGATATAGGCTCCCATGAGATCATTAAATAAATCTTCCCTCTCGAACCATTTCTGGAGTTTTTCTCTGTCACCACATCTCAACATGCAACCAATGCATTAATTATAATGTTATGAAACCAACTCACAAAAATATAGAAAAGATAAATAAATGACTTAAAAATCAACCTCTTTGAGGGGGAAACCTCCTTTCCATTACACGAATGAACAATTCTTGGATGATAGAAATGATAAGACCTCCTTTCTATATATAGGAGTCTAAGGGGTACCAATTCAATCAGAGTCTACATAACAATAATATTGTAGGGGCATAACAATAACAATAGTGGGCTCCTATGGGGCATAATAATAATAACATGGGGACTATATGAGAACAATAATACAATAAGGGGGTTACACTAATCACAATAAGAGGTTACACTAGTAGCATAGGCACCTAACATGCCCCTCTCCTTCTAAAAGTGTTGTCCTCAATGCTTGAGTATTTATGGACACTTTTATATAAAATTCTCATCCTCACATGTGGAATATTTAGTGGGTAAGTTCTTCCACTTGATGAGATACTCCAAAATTGATCGATTTTGTAGCTGTTGATTTCTTGTTTTTGTGACTACTTCTAGTTCCAATATGATTTTTCCTTCCTTGTCAAGTTCTGGCAATAGTGTTTGAACTAGGATCTTCTCACCTATAACCTTCTTTAAGCATGAAACATTGAAAACAAGGTGCATACGGGAAGATGTAGGAAACTCCAATTTTTATGCCATAGTACCAATATTTTGTAACATCTTGTATGAACCAGAATACTTTGGTGATAATTTATTATCCTTCTTAGCTTGCTTGAGTGACATTTGTTTATATGGTTGTATTCCTAGAAATACTATGTCACCTACATCTAAACTTCTTTCGCTGCGATGTTGATTTTTCTATTGTTTCATTCTATTTTGCGCCAAAGTGAGGTTATCCTCTAAGAGTTTGAGAACATTTTTTGATGCTCAATGTGATCTTCGATTGCTTGAACCTTAAAATTTTCTTTTAAAGATGATTTGATTGATGGTGGATGATATCCATAAAGTGCCATAAATGGGGTCATTTTTGCTGCAGTATGGAAGGAAGTGCTATACCACCATTCAGCCAGAGGAAACCACTTGACCCATTGTGTCTGTTTATCATATACAAAGAAACACATATATCCTTCCAAACATTTGTTCACTATATTAGTTTTCCCATCAAATTGAGGATGCTAAGGTGAGCTATGAGCTAACTAAGGACCCAAATATTCCACGTCTTATACTCCAACGAAACATTTGGAGATTTTTGCATATAATTGTTTCTCCTCCAATAGTTTTAGCACCCTATCAACATGTTGAACATGATCCTTCCAGGACTTGCTGTAGATTAGTATATCATCAAGAAATACTAACACAAATATTCTAAGGAAGGTTTTGAAAATGGAATCCATCAAACCTTCAAATGTAAAAGGTGCATTGGTAAGGCCAAAAGGCATGACAAAAAATTCATAACGACCCTCACAAGTTCTAAATGTTGTTTTTGGAATGTCTTCAATCTTTATTATGATTTGATGATATCATGAATTAAGATCCAACTTGGTGAAGTAAATTGTTCCATGTAATTCATCCAATATTCATTAGTGATAAGAATGGGAAATTTATCTTTAATAGTAAGCTTGTTGAGCACCCTATAATTTGGACACATGAGCCATGATCTATCCTTATTTTTTACCAATACCACTAGAGCAAAGAAATAAATTTGACTAGGTTGAATTATACCAACCTATAGAATTTTTGAAAGCATGCGTTCAATTTCTCTCTATTGGGCATATGGATATTTGTCATGCATGATGTTTGGGGGAACACTTCCTAGAATCAAATGAATAGCATGATCAAAATCACGAATAGGTTGGAGGCCTTTGGGAGTCTTAAACACCTTGAGATGATTGTCCAAAATGTTTTGGAGATTTGGACAAATAGATGATTTCGATGTGGGAACCTCTAATGAACATAATTGTATAATTACACCCCATTGTTCTTTCTTTAGAAGATTTATCATGCTATTAGAGCTGATTATCTTTCTCAGTTTCCCTTCGATACCACTTAACTCAACTTCCTTTACTTCCTAAAAAAAATTGAGGAAAAGTTCCTAAAAATTAAAAGCTATCATACTCAAAGATTGTAGCCATTGGACTCCTAGTACAACATCTGCACCACCCATTGGAATGGAAATAATTGGACTATTCAAGACATATTCTCCCATGGATAGCTTGATATTATGGTACTTCCTAGAGAAATTTATGGTTCCTCCATTTGCAACCATTACTTGACACTCTCGTGTTGGATATAGGAAGAAATTTAATTCCTTGGTTATCTCACAATGAATAAAATTATGGGTACTACTCGAATCAATCAACACTATTACATTTTTCTTCTTGGTATTCCCTTCTATCTTGAGAGTTTGAGGAGTCATAATTCTTTTCAATGCATTAAAATATATGGTCAGATTCATTTCTTCTTTCTATGGCATTGGTTCCTATTGTAGATCCTCTTCTTTTGACTTTTCGTGTTCCCTTTCTTGCTCCTCTTCCCCATCTATGTAAATTAATTTCTTCGCCACGCACTTATGACCTTTAGTGTATTTTCTATCACAATTGTAACAAAGCCCTTTTTCTCTTTTTTCTTCCAATTGTTTTGGTCTCAACCTTGTGGGTGGTGAAAGGCTAGGAGAAACAACACTTTCGTCTTTATAGTTGTGAGTGGTAGGCTTCCTTGTTTCCATAATTTTGCTTTCCATTTTTCTTTCCAACCTAAATACCTTCTCCAATGAATCAAGTTCCCAAAGGCGAACCTCATGTTGGATATTATCCTTTAAATTCCCTATGAACACATGAATCCTATGCTCCTTTTGAATATCTTTTACCTATATATTCAATTTTTCGAAGTCCTCAATGTGCTCCATCATTGGACCCTTTTGTTTGAGATTTATCAATCAGATAAACAAGGTGTTTATTTTTCTATCCTCATAATGTATTATCACTTCTTTCGTAAAAATTTCCCAAGTGACAATTCTTTTATGAGAGAAAATCTATTGATACCATACAAACTTATTTGGTTTGAAATATAAAGTTGTCATGTGTGCCTTTCGTGTGTTTCGAAAATTATGGAGATAGAAATATTGCTCCATCTATAGTATCCATGTTATGGGATCCTTGCCATCAAAATTCCTCATATCTATCTTTGGAACATGGTGAGTCTTCAATCCACTGTTAGAGTCTATGAAATCATGATTAAAATTTCTTTTGTTCAAATCACGAGTTTCCTTTACTACCCTTTCACCATTAGTAAGAATTCCTTGTAGCAACTTTGTCAAATATGCCTTCAAATCTTCCATGTTGCCTTTAAGTTTTTCGTCTATACCATACATATTAGCTTCCAAGCCCTTTTAATTCGTTCAAACTAATTTTTCAACCAAACTTATGCAAAACTTTAAATAAACTACACACTTTTTTTCACTTTGCAGGAGTTCGATATGGAATCTATTATATCTCTCTCCAAGGTTTGAAATTGTGTCCTACAGTAGACCTTTGAGTCATCTTTCCAAGCACACAATTATGACCAAGAGTGCATTCTCCAATGAGGAATTATGCTAAATCTCCCATGATGACCTGATTATAGACTAGTTCAGTAGAGAGAACTTGTACAAAGTGCTGCATGTCATTGTTTTGTCTTTATGACCTGAAACTGATACACATAAAACTACATGCCATTCTATTTCTATAATGTTTTACAAAATTTCAATTGGATGCTCAAAAAGAAAGTTATGATGATTTTCTCGAAGTCACATGCTTGGGATGTAATTCGAGATCCTGTAAAATCTCTAAATCACTTGGACCATATATCTAAAAATATAGTGAAACAAGATCTGAAATTTAGGCCCAAGCTTCATCAAGATTTCAGTTCAAATGGGTTTTAATTTCAAAGTCTAAAACTTCATAGCAAAACAATTATAGCGAAATTTCCATGATGACCTTTTTGTGATGGAATTCTGGAGCTGCAAAAACCCTAACTTTCATAAATGATATCTTTGAAAACATAGCTAGACAAGATCTGAAGTTAGGGCCCAAGGTTTAGAATGAGTTCTACTCAAATGAATTTTTTTTTATCTTTTTAAACTTCAGAGAGAAAAAGTTATATAAAAAATTCCACTATGGCTTGTTTTGAGCAACGAAACCCTAGAATCCAAAGCTCTTATACTAAATGTTAGGAAACCAACTCACAAAAAGATAGAAAAGATATATCAATGACTTAAAAATCAACCTCTTCGAGGGGGAAACCTTCTTTAAATTACACAAATTAACAATTCTTGTATGATACAAATGACAAGACCTCATTTCTATAGATAGGAGTCTAAGGGGTCCCAATACAATCAGACCCTACATAACAATAATATTGTAGTGGCACAACAATAACAATAGTGGGCTTCTATGAGGCATAATAATAACAACATGGGGACTTTATGGGCACAATAATACAATAAGGGGGTTGCACTAATAACAATAAGGGGTTACACTAGTAGTATAAGGACCTAACATATAATCATAGTATCATAAAACATAATCCACATGCCAACTCTTGCATGTCATCATGATATCATAATATCATTGTTAATCACAACATTATGAATAATAACAAACGGCATGTTCATGCAAATCTACAAAAAATTACCTCATTCTTCACATCATGAAATACCATCATAATTTATAATATCAACATATTTGCATCAAGGATATATCATGACATCACATAAAATGAACCATATGTCATAACATCCTAATCTCTATATCATATCCATCATGAGCATACAGCATAATTATCATAACAAAACAAATAAATAAGAGCCACATGTACATCATTATCCTCATACCATCACATCATAAAACATGATAAATATGAGAGTCAACTCAATACTTTTCAAATATGGAACAATAATATGTACATTGAATAATAGTTATGAACTAAGATTATTCAACATCCATATAGGATATAGGATATTTCATTAATACCATTAGTGTCATAGTTTCATCAAGATACCAATTACTTTTCAATATTCATTACCACTTCTTCCAGCTCAGAAGTTGGCCATTTACACAGTAGGTATACTAACTCAAGTACATTGTTAAATTTCAAATGAGCCTCATTATCTTGATACTTAATCTCTCATCATGTAATCTTCCTTCCCAGGGAAATTATAGTGAAATTCATTGTTAAAATATTATCAATTGTGCAATCATTCTTTAAATCATCAATATCAAATTAAAATTCCATGATCACTATACATATTTTACATATCTAAATTGCACAAATACACTATAGGCCATCATTATTTAAGGCTTATGTCATGCTTAATCCACCTACATGAGGGCTTGTCCTTCCTTGGTGATCTATCCATCACTCATGTAATTGTCATTGTTCATCCAAAAAAAAGATTTTATTATCTTATCAGGTTCATATCTCATTACCAATTGGTCGCTTTATCATAGATTCACCCTTCTTCAAGTTGGAAAAGAGATTTTTCCACTTTCACTTTTGGCTTGTGAAGACTATATTTGGTTTAGAATTTGAAGCATTTGAACCACTACTACCATTATCATCCACTAATTTTTTTCTATGCTTATTGTGCTTCATAATAACTTCTTCCAATTGCTAATGGCACAAACTTATTATTTTTTTATGTAAAGTGTTAGTATATCATCAATACACTCATGAAACATTGAGTGCAACTTAGTCACATATACCTTCTATTAGTTTATTCTCACTTATTTTGTCAATTTATGCGTATTTTTTCTCAAAGTCTCATTAGAGAATTTACAAAAACATTACTTCTTATACTTCAATTTTTATTTTTACCCATTTATACCTTTAAACATTTTCTTAGTTTATCGCTTGTCATTCTTGACTAATTACGAGTGTTCACAATTTTCAATCTTGACACTTTTAAATTTTGTAACTCATTGCTATTACTATCACCAATCATGTTGTTCAATCCACTCATTAATATCCTTAAGAAATTTTTCCACTTGAGAGAGAGATACCCCTTAGTCTTATCCCACAAATTATCCCAGAACATTATTACCTTTTCGTAGTTCTCTCCACAATTCAATTTCATACACCTAAAAGGAATCACAGGAGCTTTGTTTAACTACTCAAATCTTAAAATTTCATATTGTTGTTAGACACGTTGGTAGTCTACCTAATTATCACTAATCTTGGACTTACTATGAAAATACCACTTTATGCTAGGATATTTTCCCTTTCATCTATGAAATATTCCTAATTTCTATCTTTATCTTCTTCATTCTCATCATACAGGCATTCATGGTTTTATGTTCTGGATAATGTAAAATCAGTAACGATCTTCATGATTACCCACTCAATTACTTTCAATGGTTGATTGACAATATTTCCTCTTGGTAGGCATCATCCTTATTTAGAGTTTACATTTATCCTTATTGTGTTCTTATATGAAAATACTTCTATGATTCCATAATCATTTTCCACAGGGATATTTATTCATGGGATATCTCAAGGGTGCTAAGTAATTTGATCCTGATTATTCATAAATCCAAATTTCTAGTCATGATTTATGATATCTACTACTTATGGTTGACTTCTTTTACTTGTTTGTGAAATTCTCAATTACTCACCTTAAGTATCTATGTATTACTCATTTTAATTCATTCACTCATTCTGTGTTGGTCATAGTTCGAAGGGATATCATTTTTTATCTTCATTATAAAAATTACAAGTTCCACCTATGCCTTTATTCTTAAAGTAAAATTATCCAAATATCAACACTAACATTAGGGATAAACATATAAAATTTTTCTTCCATTCTTTAACACTTGTCTTTCATTCTAATTTTTCCATATTTTCATTCTAATAATAGGTTTATTTCCCTTTTAGGGTGATTTCTTACTATATTAATCGATATTGCTCCTAATTTTGACCTTTTTTTGACATGTACTTTTAAAGAACTATACTACTATTCTCTCAAGTTGATTAAATCCTAATTTTTCCACATCTTCATTAATAACTAGTGTTTGTGTTGCTTCATTAGGTTACCTCGACATGTTTATATTATGTAATTGTGTATTATGGCATTTTCTTCATGTTCATTTTCAAGCCCCCTAACTCTATAATATTTGACACATTTCAATGATTATCCAATTCTCATCAATGTAGGTTAACTTCTTACTTTAATTATAAGTTCCAAAATGCTATATATAATGTCCTACTTAAACTAATTAGTTATCTTGCTTCTTTTCTATCAATATATTTCCAGAATATTCATAGTTATGACTTTAATCTATCCTCTTTTTGGGTCATGCATAACTTTTAAAAGCATAATCAAGTATTGTAATACATCAAATTTTTACCAACCATTTCAAAACCATTAACGGAATTTTTATGAGTTTTCCTTATCACTGATAATTGATTAGTTTTAGTGCATCATGTTTTTTTATTGTTTATTTTCCTCATGAGAAGCCATTTCCTCAAGGCAAGAGTAACCTAATATCCATGAACCTCTCATACTAGAATTTAGCCATTAACCTCTCCTACTAAAATTTTTATTTTCTAACTTTTGTTGGGTTACTATCAATTTATTATTGTTTACATGTCAACCATATTGATTAAAAGAGTAAATCACATATAAATTTTTATCACACACTAATAAGTCTTTCGTTTTTTTCTTCTTTTTATAAATACAAAATAATATATAGTAGTCATGAAATGATGATATATATTTTAATAATAAATTTTCATATTTATGGAGATATTTCACCGATAGGCATATATACTGAACTTTTGGTTGAAGAGGGTAGGTTGACTTTTGTTCTGTATTGATAATCGACAGACAAATTTGGTGAAGAGAAAATATTCCCAACATATTCTTCATCTGAGTGTTTAATCCACGAATGCGAAAAGGGAAAAGAAAACATGCAAACGCGTGGCAAGATTTAGTGTGAAAGTGTTGATAGGTGCATTAACATGTTCTCAAAGTTAGTTCATTAATATACAAAAAGTTAATATTAGTTATAATGATTTTAATTAAATGTATGTTGTTGTTAAAAGAACACATTAAAGTTAAAACTCACTGTGCGTGTGGCAATATTTAGTGTGGAAGTGTTGGTGGCTACATTGACACATTCTCAAAGTTGGTTCATTAATATACAAAAAAGTTAATATTAATATAGCTAATGTATGTTTCTATAATGATCACATCTTACTAGTTAAATCTTACCAGTTGACTATATTTGGCTTCCATGAAGTGGATGACGAAGGTCGAATAAACAAACTTAGTCCATGAATACACAAGGACCGCCATGTATGTTGTTAATGTATATTGTTATAATGATTTTACTTAAATATATGTTGTTGTTAAAAGAACACCTTCAATTTAAATGTTATTGTCTTACTATATTTGGCTTACATCAACTCGATGATGAACGTGGAATAAACAAACTTTTTTCCTTATTTGAACCCACAATTTTACTGTACCATAGTGGAATAAACCTCAACACCTTCGACAAAGAATTTGAGGTACACTCAACCTTTAAGCTCAATCCTATATGTTGTTGTTGGTAAAAGAAAATGTTAATGTTAAATGTTATTGTCTTACTATATTTTTCTTCCACCAACTTGATGATGAGGGTGGAATAAAAAAACCTTTTCATTATTCGAACCAACAATTTTAGTGCACCAGAATGGAATAAACCTCAATACCTCCAACAAATAATTCAAGGTACACTCAGCCTTTAAGTTGACTCAACATTCGACAAATTAATTTACTACATTAAAAGTAAATTATTAAAGGTAATTTAGTGTGGTAAAAGTAAAAAACAATCATTAATGTTAATGGCTACTTCTACGTGTCTTTACTAGTTATTGTTTGTAGAAGTGGATGCTAAAACCCATGGGGTGGGGTGGAGAGGAAAATGGTTTCCATCATCATGGATGCTTAGACCACTTGCATGCTTGCGGAGTTTCATATTTTATGTAAAATTGGGTTATTCTATTCTTCTCTATTCATCTTTGCTGCTAGAATGGAATTGCAAATTGCATGGGTGGGGTGTTCCTACTAATATTGGTGTTGGAGACAAATACTATAAATGGAAAGGAATACTACAATGGTTGTTTGTCTTTAAACGAGCAAGAAGTCTGAACAACATTTTCTATTCAAAGTATGAATTGAAATGTTAATCTAGCTACTTAGTGCATGAGTTGTTAATCTGAATTAACTTCTTATTATTATTAAAAAAACATATAAAATAAAAAGAACTTATATATCTGAACTTAATTTGTAAACAACAAAGAGATGGGGTGTCAAGGCAACCTCGGTCTGTTATTGAAATTAGTAAAAGCCATTTAAGTTCATTGTAGCAAAGAGGGGAAAATGTAAACCCCATGTGACAGTGAAACCCTAAGGGAGCCATCGAGAGAAGGTGTCTGCCCTAAACTTATGGGCGTAAAAATAGAAATTGTGAGTGAATACAAACTATTAAAATAGAGATGCAGTAAATAAGCTATTATGACTGTTGTTGACTTTATTTGTATAAGTTGGGTAATTATATTTGTAGCAAGTGGAAATAGAATGTATGTAGTTATTTTTGTGTAAAGAATAAGTTTTTTTCTAGGTGTTTGGGCATAAAAATAGGAAAATATGGTAGGTCCTTACCTTAGAAACTCAGGTTAGTCCTCTGGCATAGCTTGGCAGTGGCCTAGCCAAAAGGAAGTCTTGAGGTCTATAATAATAATATGGAAATTTATTTAAATTTTAAAGGAAAGGTTTAACTAATAGTATGCTCTAGTTTAAATGAACAATTATGGAACCCTCAAAAATTATAATATCGACCAATTATAGAACTGAAATCTTAAGTTTGATAGTCTTTTCTTGAAAACAATGTGCCTAGTGTGGGTAGTGCAGATAAATTTAGTATCTGGAATCCATGAGGTATTATTAATTAGCATTTTTCTGTTAACAGATAATTTAGTTTGAATTATATAGTTTGGTAATTTATAGAACACAAAAACAGAAGTGAAACACAAAATGGAGATTTTCTTTGTGCATATGTCTAAGTTAGGTAAGTGGGAGGGTTCTAAATGAAAGAAACATGTTCAGTATTCATTAAATAGAGAATTAAATTTCTTATTTAATAGGAAAGGAATCTAATTATGAACTATAAAATCAACATGCTATCCAATTTAATTGATTTCTAAGAAGAACAATGAGTAAGGAAAATAACAGTGAATACTTGCAAGTATCTTTGTATAATTCCAGGAAAACAAAACTTATGACAAGTAGTTACGGCAAATATTTTCAAACTAATTCACAAGTTAAAGTTGGAAACATAATTGGGAATTGATAGTTAAATCATGTGAAATTACATTAAAAGTGAAAGAATGGTTCTAGTGTTTTGAGGACTTAAGAATGTGTTGTAAACAAACAAAATAGGAGTCATCTTCTCCTTGTAAATTCATGAAAACATGAAAAATTAAAGTATAGTATTATATTTTCCTGTGAAGTCCAAAATTTCGGAACCCCAAAATTCCTTAGAAAGTCTTTTTTATACAAATTTTCAAAAAGGACAATTATAAGACTGTCAACCTTCTAAAATAATTCAGGACAACTTGGCCTTGAATATTACATTTACAAAATAAAATTACATTGAAATAAAACATTTCTGCTAAACATTATAAAAAATCTTTGTCATTGGATGATTTGTGACTTAGGAACATAAGAAATTCGTGCTCCTACATCGACTGCTTTGGGTGACATCCATTCTTTGGACTTTTCTAGATATCTAATTTTGCATTTGAGCTGTTCATACACTTGACATGGGCCATTCTAAATTCAATGATTTTTTGTACGTTGGCTTTTCAATAAAAAAATGTCGTCATCATCCAAAGAAGCTAAAATTATTTGTGTAAATAATTAACAATAGTAACCCCTTTAAGTACTGTTGTATTTTCATGTGTAGAACAAAATTCTCTTTTGGATTCTACTATCATTGTCTCATAAGTCTCCCAAGGTAGCTAATTTCTTTGCTGGTCCTCGCATGATGGTAAACCTGCCCTGGTTGTTTTGTCAAAAGAAGAATAAAATTTCATTACATACTCCTTTACTTCTTTTAATTTCTTCTCAACCATTTTCCTATATAAATTATTCACTTTTATTTAATTGATTTCCATTACACACTCAATTTTGTCTTCAATTCCAACTTCTTCTAATTCCTATGCATATTTGGAATTCATAAAACTAATCATCTTCTTAGCAAATTAGTCTCTTTGCTATATATACTTATCAACCATGATTATACCCTCAATATCCCTTACAATAATCTTTTATTCTTCAACAATAAGCAAGAATCCCCAAATATTTCTCATGGTATTTATAATATCATTCCAAAAGGTTTCCCTTGCCTGAATGATGGACATGTTTCCTTCTACCTTTTATTTTAGTTCTTTGGTTTCCTGGTAGGCAAGCTTGTAGTAATTTCTGTATTTCGCATAATTCTCCTTTGACATCAATAACTCATGCTCAGTGGTTTTGAGGGCCTTCATTGCATTGTCAAAGTGACAAATCACTTTGGTTCTTTTTCATTTCATTTTTAGCAAGTTTCAACTCATCCATGACCAAAGTTAGTTTTGCAGTTGGGCCTTCAAAATTTGCTTGGATCAAAATTGTATAAACATGTCAGTGAATTTTCTACTGCAAAGAAGCATTCATCTATTTTAACTTAGTCACTTCTTCATTCCTCTATAATAATTCATTCATTAACACTTCCTTCCATTTTTCAACCTTTGTTACCTCTGTAGCCATTGGATGTTATACAAAAAGTAATTTCAATTTCTTCCTGAGTATCTGAATTTCTACCTCCTTACCTGACAACAATTTTTGAACTGCACTCCTATCTTCAGGGTTGTCTCCAATTTTAACAACTAACTTTTTCAACTCTTCATTTTGAGTTGTCAATTCCCTTGGATTTTCCTTTTCCAACATCAGCTGATAATAACCTTCTCCAACATGTCTTAAACATTGCTGGGAGTTGAAAAGGATTTACTCAAAATAAATATGCAATAAAATTATTTCTCTTATAAATGTTCTACTTGGAAGCATAGAGAAATGTGTAGGGATACAGTAAATTTTAGACATTTTGAAATGTGTACTCAATATGTTGAATTATTTTAATTTTTTCAAACATTTTAAAGAAAAATAATCACCGACCATACTTTTTTTTATTCAAAATACTCAAACCATTAAAACCAATTTTATTTAATTACATTATTATTAATTAATTTAATTATATATTTAAAATGCATAATTATTTAATTATATTCAATTCAAATATAATATATTTATATTAAATTTAAATGTTATTATGAAGGGACACCTTTACTTTGGGTAGATTCACATCAAATAAATACATGTGAAAGAACTATCCCATATCACACAATAAATATTTAAAATATACATATATATTTTTGAAAATATGATCTCTAGTTTTATGGATACTCAACACTTTATTCTCACACGTTTGGGCGAATTAGTTGGTGTGGTGAGTTGTAGATGGAATTACTTCCCAGAGATATGCATGAAAGAAAAACACTTAAAAGGGGTTTTTAAGATAGCAACCACATCTTGGAGTGTGTATGTTTGAATAATACATTGTTAATAAATATTTTTCGTTTTTAGTTTGAGTTCTAAAAATACATGTAAATGCTCCATTAATATGTGATGGTAATAACATTAAACAATTATTAGAAAAGGACAAATATAAAAAATAAAAATAAACAAAAATAAAATTAAAAAAGAAATATATTGATTTGTGATATACCTATAATTATAACTTTCCCTGTTAATAAATAGTTATAATTATAATTTTCCTTGTTAATAAATAGTCATTTTTGTATATCTTTGTGGGTGAGATGGAGTACAAGCACATTCTCAAGCTTATGATAAGTTATATTATAACTTATGAGAACTTCAATATAGTTACAAAGTTTCGGTTTCAAACGACATCGTGCTTGCTTGCTGACGACATCAAGGGGAAATCACTAGTATGGGACATTATCGTCGGAGTGACTCCATATCAATCTGAGCCATAGATCTAAATTCAACAGGCTCGTTTGAACATCCTTGCAGAGGCACACCTCCTGCTAACCTATGGGAAATTTGCACTGTTTGGTTTGCACCATTATGCGGACCTCATCATATAAATTCATTTCATTCTGTTATTGTACATGGTTGTCCTTTAATATGTTCAAATGTTTGAAACCAAGAAAAAATTAAAACTAGTTACAACATATAAGAATTTTTTCATTTGTAAAAGAATTGGGAAAAAATTGGAGCAAATAGCAGAATCCTTACCTGTAAAAATCAGAAGCTGGAGTAGACTCAAACCATGGTACCTGTTCTGGAATGACGAAGGAACCCCAACCTCTCTGGTTAGTTAAAGAATCGAACTCGGTGGACTTTTTGAGGAACTGAACATAAGGCAGTGAGGGTTTAAAATTGGGAGAAAAATTATCTCAGGAGCACTTAGCTGAAGAGAACCTAGTGAGGAAGATGGATATGTTATAGGTATGTTTTTCCATTCACTCAAGGGTTGATTCCCTAGTTGCAAAGTCATTTCCCTCAACCCTCAACAGGCGGAAATGACCATCCTCAACAACCTTCCGAGAAAAACAGTTACCCTAATTTGTGATGAAAGGAACCCAATCATTGGATCAAGTCCTTGAATAGTGGTTGTTAGATTATTGGCAAGTGTTTGAAGGAGGGCACCCATATGTGGAGGGTACTCTTGGGATCAAGAACCATCCACCTCATATTAAAAAGTCTATAATGTCATAAGGTTGAATAACAAGCTTGGAGGACTAAATATAGATGACAACTATAAAATACAGAGATAATGTTAATCATATTTCCACCGACTATTGGATAGATGGACGGACACGTGTAGGGCATATATGGATTATGTAAGAAGATATTTTTCATGTCGGGCATGTGTCGTAATGAGTTGCAAGTCTTGAGATTTCCACCCACTATTTTATAGAGGGATGGAATCATATAAAATAAATATACAGTAAAGTTATTTCTCTTATAAATGTTCTACTTATAAATATATAGAAATTTGTAGGGATGTAGTAAATCTGAGACATTTTGGAATGTGTATTCAATATGATGAATTCTTTTAATTTTTTCAACCATTTAAAAGCAAAATAATCATTGATCATACTTTTTCTTATTCAAAATACTCAAACAATTAAAAGCATTTTTTATTAATTACATAATTATTTATTTATTTAATTGTATTTATTTAATTATATTTCTTTAATTTCATAATTATTTAATTATATTCAAATTACAAATATAATTTTTCCCTTTTAATAAATAATCCTTTTTTATACCTTTCCGAGTCAAAGGAAGTACAAGAACATTCTCAATCTTACGATAACTTCAATATAATTTACGAAAACTTCAATATAACTACAAAGTTTCGCTTTCAAAAATATAAATTTATCCTTAATCTCCATTTTAATATTATATTGAAGAAACAGATCCAGCTTTGCATGTTAAATAGTCTAAGCAGAGCCTCCAATGGCTATCTTAACCAATGGCTAATTTTGACTTAGGAACCAGACTCAAAAAGTCATTTTTATAATTTCGTTATATTCTGTGACTATGCCTTTAAAATATATATAATTTTTTTTAAAGAAAATAATTTTAATTGGTGCTTACATTAATAGTTAGTTAAAAAAAGTATTATTTAATAATTAAAATTATAAGTTATTAGAAATATTTTAGTTATATAGAAGACCTTTCCATTAATTAAAAATATATATAGGGTATTTTTAAGATAATAGTTAGTTAGAATGAATATATAACTAGAATGAGAAATAATAATAAGTTAAAAAATAAATAAATAATAATAATAAATCAAAAATATAAAATAAAATAAAATAAATATATAAAAATACATAAAAATATATATATATAAAAATATAAATAAATAAATTTAATTAAAGAAAGTAGCTAGTAAAGGTAAAAGTTAGTTTGAAAAATAAGATAAATAAAAATAAAATGAAATATAAATAATAAATAAATAATAAATAATGATAATAATACAATATATATATATAGTATAGCTAAAAAAAAGGATATTAATTAAGATTATATTTAATAATATCTACTACCAGGAAAAAGAAATAATAATAATAAATAAATAAATAAAAAGAAAGAACGACACATAAAATAAAAGAAGGAGAGGGACAGGAAGAAAAAAAGACCATTAAAAACCATAGAGCAAGAAGATAAACCCTAGGAGGAAGAAAAGGCTCTAAGGGGGAACAACGAAAGCTAGAAGGATAAAAAAGGGGGGGGGGGGTGGGGGAAGAAAAAGAAAGACTAGGACGAAAGGGCAGGGATCCAACAGCTGCTGATCTTCCAGCTATCATTTTTATTGAGATTGTTAGGCCTTCTTTCAATCTCAATAGCTTCCCTGAATTTATGATGATGGAATTGAGCAACTTTGGCAACAGCCTTGGCCTCCTCTATACAAACCTGATGTTTGGTCTTTTCCACATGCTCTGCTAACGCTGAAGACTTGGTTCTCCCATGTCTTAGGTTAGTTGCATGTTTGCCAATCCTCATAATAGTTGAATTAAAAATGAGGGTAATTATCATATTTTTAACTTTCTCATGTTTGAGAAAAATGTTTCAGAAAATCATTTTTGCTCAATGGCTATAAATTTCAATAATTTTGGATTTTTAAGTTGCACTATTTTGTTTAGTGTAATATTGAAGTATATATAAAGCAAGTAAAGATGAAAATGGATTATTTTACTAATCCATTTTCAGATTAAAATAATCAATGAATCTTGTTCCTATTTTCATGTAATGTTTTTCTTCTTTTATTTGCAGTACAGGAGGAAACTTTTCCTTTGCTTCCAGAAAAGGTTGTTGCTTTTGGTATGGATATTGCTATTTCAAAATTTCTCCCCTTTGAAATTATTGAGATTTTCTTTCATTAGCTCCATTTGTCAGTGTTGATGAAATTTAAGTTGGTTTGTAGATAGTGGTGTCTTGTTTTGGAAAACCCGCTTTCTTGCAGCTTGTGATGGATGTTCTGAGAAAAGTTAGGATTTATTTCTTTTTCCACTCGTTTATGCAATGATTGCTTCCTAGGACCATACCTTAACAATCTTGGTTGCTTGTTGACTGTGGTGTTTCCTTTTATTCATTATTCGTACGAAATTGAATTTATAGTGGGATCAATGATTCTCTTTGGCACATCTGGAAGTTATTTGCATACAAAAAACTATTTCATTGTCAACCCTTTTATGAAGACGTTTAGCAATGTTGGATTTCTTAGTGTTGCAAAGCGAGGATTCTTCCCTTTATTTCAAAAATGTAGTATAGGAAATTATGAATGGGTGTTTTTGAAACATGTTTGAGAAAACATGGGCTCACATTTTCTCATTTGTAGTAGTGTTGACAATGTTTGGAAGAGGACATAGCTTCCATTGGTGGTGTACAGGGAAAATTTTAGGGGATAATATTCGCCCATAGGCTAATTTTCTATACTTTTTCCAAAAAAAAAAGATTCGCTAATTTCATTTTTTTGTAAAAATGATTGGCACAAATTTTATAGAATGAAATTATTTTACCCTAAGAATTGCAAAAAATGATATATAGACTATATAAAAATATTATAAATTTGAATATTTTTACAAAAATATCTCCAAACATCTTATAGATTTCATATTATTGACTAGTGGGATTTGCCAAGGTTTCTAAACTTTAAGATAAATTTACATCCTTCAAATTTACCCTAGTGTTGTAACCCCACCAAAGGCGGCCATCTTATTCGAAGAAAAGTTTTATTAGGTATATCTAGATAGAGATTATGAAGACTACCCTACTTATGGTTACACTATCTACTAATTGGAATTGAATAGAATAATTGGGGTTATTTGTTTGTTCCTATTGTTGACATACAATGTATGCCATTAGGTTTATATAAGAATCAAATTGTTTGTGTTGTTAATAATGGTGGTACATATGTTTGGTCACTTGAAAAGGTAGATAATTTTTAATTTGGTTGACTCTTGAAATAAAAAGAAGGAGAGGGACAAGAAAAAAAAAAGGCCAAAAAAAAACCACAGAGCAAGAAGGATAAACCCTAGGAGGAAGAAAGGTTCCACGGGGAACAACGAAAGCTAGAAAAGGATAAAAAAGAAGGGGGTGGGGAGGGGGAGAAAAAGAAAGAATAGGACGAAAGGGCAGGGATCCAACAACTACTGATCTTCTAGCCATAATCTCTTTTGAGATTGTTATGCCTTCTTTCAATCTCAATAGCTTCCATGAATTTACGATGATGGAATTGAGCAACTTTGGCAACAACCTTGGCCTCCTCTATACAAACCTGATGTTTGGTATTTTCCACATGCTCTGCTAAGACTGAAGACTTGGTTCTCCCATGTCTTAGGTCATCTGCATGTTCGCTAATCCTCATAATAATTGAATTAAAAATGAGGGTAATTATCATATATTTAACATTATCATGTTTGAGAAAAATTTTTAAAAAATTCATTCTTGCGTAGTGGTTATAAATTTCAATAATTTTGGATTTTTAAGTTGCATTATTTTGTTTAGTGTAATATTGAAGTATATATAAAGCAAGTAAAGATCAAAATGGATTGTTTTCCTAATCCATTTTCAAATTAAAATAATCAATGAATGTTGTTCCTATTGTCATGTAATGTTTTTCTTCTTTTATTTGCAGTATAGAAGGAAACTTTTCCTTTGTTTCCAGCAAAGGTTGTTGCTTTTAGTATGGATATTGCTATTTGGAAATTTCTCCCCTTTGAAATTAGTGAGCTTCTCTTTCCTTGGCTCCCTTTGTCAGTGTTGATGAAATTTAAGTTGGTTTGTAGATAGTGGTGTCTTATTTTGGAAAACCCGCTTTCTTGCAACTTGTGATGGATGTTGTGAGAAAAGTTAGGATTTATTTCTTTTTCCACTCATTTATGCAATGATTGCTTCCTAGGACCATACCTTAACAATCTTGGTTGCTTGTTGACTATGGTGTTTCCTTTTATTCATTATTCATACGAAATTGAATTTATAGTGGGATCAATGATTCTCTTTGGCACATCTGGAAGTTATTTGCATACAAAAAGCTATTTCATTGTCAACCCTTTTATGAAGACGTTTAGCAATGTTGGATTTCTTAGTGTTGCAGAGCGAGGATTCTTCCCTTTATTTCAAAAATGTAGTATAGGAAATTATGAATGGGTGTTTTTGAAACATGTTTGAGAAAACATGGGCTCACATTTTCTCATTTGTAGTAGTGTTGACAATGTTTGGAAGAGGACATAGCTTCCGTATGGTGGTGTATAGGGAAAATTTTAGAGGATAATATTCACGCATAGGCTAATTTTCTATACTTTTTCCAAAAAAAGATTCGCTAATTTCATTTTTTTTGTAAAAATGATTCGCCCAAATTTTATAGAATGAAATTATTTTACCCTAAAAATTGCAAAAATATATATATAGACTATATAAAAATATTATAAATTTGAATATTTTTACAAAAATATCTCAAATCATCTTATAGATTTCATATTATCGACTAGTGGGATTTGCCAAGGTTTCTAAACTTTAAGATAAATTTACATCCTTAAAATCTTCCTTGGTGCTGTAACCCCACCAAAGGAGGCTATCTTATTTGAAGAAAAGTTTTATTAGGTATATCTAGATAGAGATTATGAAGATTACCCTACTTATGGTTACACTATCTCGTAATTGGAATTTAATAGAAATAATTGGGGTTATTCGTTTGTTCCTATTTTTGACATACAATGTATGCCATTAGGTTTATATAAGAATCAAATTGTTTGTGTTGTTAATAATGGTGGTACCTATGTTTGGTCACTTGAAAAGGTAAATAATTTTGAATTTGGTCGACTGTCGAAATAGAAATAAGGAGAGGGATAGGAAAAAAAAAGACCATTAAAAAACCACAGAGCAAGAAGGATAAACCCTAGGAGAAAGAAAGGCTCTAGGGGAACAATGAAAGCTAGAAAAAGATAAAAAAGAGGGGGGGGAAGAAAAAGAAAGACTAGAACGAAAGGGCAGGGATCCAACACCTACTGATCTTCCAACCATCATCTCTATTGAGATTGTTAGGCCTTCTTTCAATCTCAATAGCTTCCCTGAATTTACGATGATGGAACTGAGCAACTTTGGCAACAACCTTGGCCTCCTCTATACAAACCTAATGTTTGGTCTTTTCCACATGCTCTACTAACGGTGAAGACTTGGTTCTCCCATGTCTTAGTTCAGCTGCATGTTCACTAATCCTCATATTAATTGAATTAAAAATGAGGGTAATTATCATATATTTAACATTATCATGTTTGAGAAAAATGTTTAAAAAATTCATTCTTGCGTAGTGGTTATAAATTTCAATAATTTTGGATTTTTAAGTTGCACTATTTTGTTTAGTGTAATATTGAAGTATATATAAAGCAAGTAAAGATCAAAATGGATTGCTTTCCTAATCCGTTTTCAAATTAAAATAATCAATGAATGTTGTTCCTATTGTCATGTAATGTTTTTCTTCTTTTATTTGCAGTATAGAAGGAAACTTTTCCTTTGTTTCCAGCAAAGGTTGTTGCTTTTGGTATGGATATTGCTATTTGGAAATTCCTCCCCTTTGAAATTATTGAGCTTCTCTTTCATTGGCTCCCTTTGTCAGTGTTGATGAAATTTAAGTTGGTTTGTAGATAGTGGTGTCTTGTTTTGGAAAACCCTCTTTCTTGCAACTTGTGATGGATATTGTGAGAAAAGTTAGGATTTATTTATTTTTCCACTCGTTTATGCAATGATTGCTTCCTAGGACCATACCTTAATAATCTTGGTTGCTTATTGACTATGGTGTTTCCTTTTATTCATTATTCATACGAAATTGAATTTATAGTGGGATCAATGATTCTCTTTGGCACATCTGGAAGTTATTTGCATACAAAAAACTATTTCATTGTCAACCCTTTTATGAAGACGTTTAACAATGTTGGATTTCTTAGTGTTGCAGAGCGAGGATTCTTCCCTTTATTTCAAAAATGTAGTATAGGAAATTATGAATGGGTGTTTTTGAAACATGTTTGAGAAAACATGGGCTCACATTTTCTCATTTGTAGTAGTGTTGACAATGTTTGGAAGAGGACATAGCTTCCATATGGTGGCGTACAGGGAAAATTTTAGAGGATAATATTCACGCATATGCTAATTTTCTATACTTTTTCCAAAAAAAGATTCGCTAATTTCATTTTTTTTGTAAAAATGATTCAACACCCAAATTTTATAGAATGAAATTATTTTACCCTAAAATTGCCAAAATATATAATAGACTATATAAAAAAATATTATAAATTTGAATATTTTTACAAAAATATCTCAAATCATCTTATAGATTTCATATTATCGACTAGTGGGATTTGCAAAGGTTTCTAAACTTTAAGATAAATTTACATCCTTAAAATTTTCCTTGGTGCTATAACCCCACCAAAGGAGGCTATCTTATTTGAAGAAAAGTTTTATTAGGTATATCTATATAGAGATTATGAAGATTACGCTACTTATGGTTACACTATCTACTAATTGGAATTGAATAGAAATAATTGGGGTTATTTGTTTGTTCCTATTGTTGACATACAATGTATGCCATTAGGTTTATGTAAGAATCAAATTGTTTGTGTTGTTAATAATGGTGGTACATATGTTTGGTCACTTGAAAAGGTAGATAATTTTGAATTTGGTCGACTGTCGAAAGAGAAAAGTTTAGAATATTTTTAAAATGATTGGCGACACAAATCGTCATTGCTTGAATCTGTCTCTTTGGATATAAATACTAAATGTGCAGGTTACGTACCTTTGTGCATAGTTGGAGAAAAAATTCTTATGCATGGTTGGTCTGGAGTGTAGTTAAATTTGTATGATTTACTAAGTGGAATATGAAAAACAAAAATTCTTTATGGATTTTCCGTGCGGGAAGCATTGTGCTTCTATGTACAAAGTGTTGAATAATTTGATAATGCCATTGAAAATGCAAATCATTTTTCACTGATTATTAATGCAAATTCTATTGTTGGCATACCACCAGTACCTGTGGATGTATTCAATTATTGTTTCAGGCATGAAGATGTTCTTTTTTGTGTATTACTGAACACCATATGTATGTTTAATATTTTCAAAGATTTTTTTGAACATCATTGTAATTCACATTTTAAAGTTATATTAAGGAGATAGCCTCATGGTTATATCTACAAATGGTGGATGATTTTGATGACATCATTGAAAATGGAAATGTGTCTTCTATTATCCATAATGGAGATTGTATTCTTCACATAGGTGCAGTATGTGTGATATATTGATTTAGCATTTAAGGCTTCAATTGTTTGTTTTCTTATAATGTAAAAGATGTTTTGTATGTTTGAAATATTTTTTTGAAATCATTTTAATTCATATTTTAAATTTATATTGACGACATATGTATGCTAAATTTCAATGCGGCTTGTATTTCTTTTTCTTTTTATTTCTTCAACTTGTTGTTCTATCAATTATGTCTAAGGGGAAAATTTTTGTATGTGTTCCAAGCTTTTCATGGGAAACATAATTTCTCAAATATTTCTTCTCTACACTTTTCTTAGTTTTTAGTGATTTCAAGATTGTAGAGTATGTATTAGTTTGAAACAAAATTGCAAAATGACTTTTCAATTGATTTTAACTTGATCATAGATATGTCGAGTGAGATAAGAAGCAAGAGTGGTGTAAAAAAAACTCCCTCTACTGCTTCACGACAACGATTAAGTGAATACCAATGATAGTGGCATCAATAGAATAAGGAAGTCATTAAAGCAAGGAGAAGAATTGTGTATCAACAAAAGAAAAGAGCTTTAGTGAATGATGAATAAGGAGGATCTATAAATCATAAGTATGAAAATAGCAGTGAAAATTTCATTTTGATTCTTGTTTAATTACATGTTTATCATTTGAAAAAACTTATATTTTTTTAAAGTTTACTAACTTTTCTCTTTTTTGGAATATTTTGTTTTGAAAGAGAGTCTTAGTATGAACAACAATGGTATTTCCTATGAAAACAATGAAAGAAATGTAGTTTTTGGAGTTCATAATAATGGTAGGAATTAGGAATTTCCTAAAATGGTTGAAAATTTGGGAGATTGTGTTGGTGAATAGGGCTAGGCATTTCTTGCTAGATACTATATTGTTAATATAGCTACCCCTCCTCAATCTATATGTAATTTCTTTGTTGGAACAATGTATGGAGTTCAATTTTTTTTCTTTTTCATTTACTTTCTTCTGCATCTAAACTTTTTACTATTCTTTTTTTGCATGTATTGTTTTCTCATAACAATGTCAAAATCATTAGTAAAACCTTCATTTCTTCCTGAATTCGAGGGTTGATTACCAACATATCATACTTCAAGAAATGATGAAATGTACAATAACAATAGTCATAAGTTTAGAAACTTTTATCTGTACATAGTAGGAGATTTTCTTTGCATTTCTGTTTTTTTTGTTGTTGATTCTCTCACAAAATTGGTCTTCTTCCACACATCTTCTCAAATGTTTTATGTTTTTTAATATTGTGTTTACATAGGGATCCTTGATAGAGATGAGAACCTTGGGGGATGTGGCAATGGTGCAAGAAATGTTATAATGGAAGATAGGGAATCTGATTCCAGAGAATAAGTTGTTTCATATGGTGTTTTTGGCGATAGTAATATGCTTTCTATAATGGTTAATGATTTCAAAAATGTTGGAACCAATATTTGTCAACGTAGCCCTATAGAGAATGTTGTTGAAACTAAAGAATGTGAGAATAATTTTCCTCTTGGCAGAGCACATGTGCTTAATGCATATTTATTTTCAAAGGCTTAGTGGTTCTCACTATTAAATTTATAGTGTTTTATGAATGTCTTTGTTGATGTTTTTTCACAAAATTTTGTTTTGCTAAATAGTGGTCGACAAAGAAATTTGCAAGAAACACAAGCAATATCAGTTCGACCACTTCCACCATGGCCATGAAATAATGATGAAAATGTAAATTTCTTTTTGGTATATTAATATAAATTTGATTTGTTTTGTAAATATTTCGTTCTTACAAACATTATTTTCTTTATTCGAAGCAGTATTTGGTCAGCTATAATGAATATAGAAGAATGATTTCCCATTCTGTTATAGAAAGAAATGATATAGCCAATACTCTAGATCCATGATTTGTTTCGCATGATCTCCAATCTAGGATGGTTTTTCATAGAGAAAATGAAAGTGTTCGGTATAATTTTAGTGAAGAAATGGTTGATGTGCATAAAACGTTTCAGTCGAGGATTGATAGTTTGGCTTATGTTCATATGTTCCATGTATGTAATAAATGTTATCTTGGTATACAAGTTTTTAGATTGCATGATGGGCTGATTTGTAAAATTATGTAAGTTTCATAAAGGTGCTCATCACTTTTCTCACTTTAACAACATGGATCTAGGTGAGCAGCTAGAGGTTCTATCAGTTTTAAAACAAGCTGAAGAGATTTTAATAACATGGGTAAATCCAATATTTCAAGTAACGCATGTTCATGGTCGTCAATATAAATATAACGACCACATGATATGTTTTCAACAGGATATTTCTTCGATTGTAAAGAAGCTTCCAAGACGTGTTGAAGAACTAGAATGTTTTATTGTAAGATGTTAATGTGTTCAATATGAATACTATGAATGCTATGTGAAGAGACAACATGTGATGGATGCATTGTGTTATAAAATTGAAATGGAACAGTTCTTCAGGGATGTCAAAATTGACATGGATTTAGTTGCTTCTCTCCTGGAATGACCTACTAATGTTTCTAGTAGGTTACAATATGTTGATAGTCATGTTGATGATATACCTAGGATGGATGCATACATTGAAATAAACAGGGCTAATTGTTTGCATTGTCACCCATCATCATTTATTTCTCACTTGTCTAATGAATCTCAGGAAGTTGATTGAATCATAAGATTTATTGAAAATGGAAATAACACATCCATTGAAACAATAGATTGGGAAAATATTGGTACATCTCCCATTAATGAATATAATACTGAATAATGTTTAGATATGGCGTTCCCCACTTTATTCCCTACAAATGATGTTGATTGGTTGCATCCTCAAATTTGCAATATTGAAATGCATGAATATGGTTTGCATCTATTTAGATTTTATGATAAGAGATTTGGAAGACATCCTCGCTTTCGGTATTTATTGTTGAATATGATTATGCGACATCGTAGTTAGGGAACAACTTCATATTCATGAAAATGTTCCTATAACTATTCAGGAGTTTCATACAAAACTTTTTGAATTTCCAAATAATAAGTTCGCTAAGAAATTAATGCATTTGGATCTTGTCCTAGGGGTACAAAAGCTTAATTGACAAAGTGTCTTTATGAATTAAGCGATATGATCAACCAGTTTGCTTACTCTACTTTGTTTTTTACATTGAGTGTGGTTGACACAAAGTGGCATGATTTGCATAGTGTTATTCCTTCAAGCAAAGATTCTAATCGACAAAGTAAGTATGCTAGAAATATTCAAAAAGTTATTCAATACCCACATATAGTTTCTATGTACATGCATCAAAGATTCAATATCTTTTGTGACATAGTATTATAGAGATATCTTGGTGTTAGAGACTTTTGGTATAGGTTTGTTGTTCTTCCTTTCCAACCATTTTATAATGATTTAAAGGAAAATGTATGTTTCTATGATTACTTATTATATTTTAACTGCATGTTTTTTATCTTTTCAGGTATGAGTGGAAGCATAGAGGTTCCACCCATATCAACAGTTTTTTGTGGTTGCCTGAAGCATCGAATATGGAAACATTCGATTAGTCCAATGTGATTGTTGTTGGTGTAGCAAAGAGGTACTTTGACAAATATGTTACAGCATGGAATTTGTGTGACATACATCATCAAAATTTCATGATCGCTCAAACTGTAAATGATGATCCACGTCTTTTGAACACTAAACAATTTTTTTCTTGTAATGCCGAAGAATATTATAGGCATTTAGTTAACCGTGTGCAAAGGCATACAAAATGTAGTGTTAATTTGTGTTTACATAAAAAATGTCTGTTCTTTCATGTCATCAAACTCCTTGGGAGGTTCGTCTCGAGTCAACATTGTCGATAGATGAAAAAGGGAGAAAGAAGTATTAACCAACATGAAATCATGACCGTTTAAAGTTGACAATGTTGATGTTTTATAAATGTGGCGAGAAAATGTTGATTGTCAGCCAATTCTTTCTTGACATCGCAATTTAAAGTATATTGAAAAATATGCTTCAAAGGCAGAGAAAAGCTCTCAAAGTTATAGCAAAATGTTGACCAGATTGGTTGGTGGGAGTGCATATAAGGTTCTTGTATTATATGCATATAGAAGGTTCTTTGTTGAGACACTTATTGAGCTTGACGTTGGAGCTCAAGAGATGTACAATTTGTTGCTAAAGCTACCTCTTATTGTTTGTAGTTGCAAATTCTTCTCCTTGCATGTTAGCAAGAAAGTGTACCGAAGGGTTTCGTTGCATTCTCATGAAGTTTTATGCTGAAACATTTTCATTTAGGTTTATCAAAGCCGACCTATATTTTTTGGAACATTTCTGCTGGATAGAAATGCCAAGATCCTAGAGTTTTGAGCAGAAGCATAGGCAGAACAAATGGAGGCCACATGATAAGCAGGTTATTGCTTGCTTTTGGCCATGAATTTATGTTGTTCCTGATGAGGGATCATAAGAGTTTGAAAATTTTTCCTAGAGCGAGTTGATTTTATACAAGACATTTCATGACATTGGTTCAGATATTGGGCTGCTTACTTAAAGTATTGTTGACAATTGGAGAAATTGGAGAAATCACGCGTGGAATGTTGATCAAGGCCCTTTCCAAAATGAAGGTGATGAAGAGGATGTGGAGCCACTTATACATGAATAAAATGTTGATCAATATTTTGAAGATTGGAAAATTTTTTCGTGGTTAGTTCTTTGAAGCTGTGTAAACATTTCAGACCTTGATAATCTTGGTGGAAGGGACTTTGATGTTGATTATAATTGGCAACAAATGATGGCGTCAAATGATTTCTTAGAAGTAGTCAATTTTGTAAAACATGTGAAATATGTAGGTGTTTTGAATTTTCGGTTCATTATGGAGACATATTTGCCCCCTTTGTCTCTATTAGAAAACTAACTAGCTACTTTTGAGATTATTTTTCGACACTTTTCTAATGGTGAAAATGATGGTGCTTAGAAAATGATTCTTCCAAGTACTGCTAGAACATGGAAGTCTTCTCTCATTTGGTGTATTTATCATGCTCTTTGTAGTGTGAAAACAAATGGAAAAAGTCCATTGTTATTTCTTGCTCCAACTGGTATTGTTGCTTTTAACATACAAGGGAAAACAATAAATTCTGCTTTAAAAATTCCTATAAAAGATATGAAGCCACTGTGTGGGCAGGATTTCATAGTGTTCCAAGAGGAAATGAGACATGTTCAATATATATTGATTGATGAGATGAGATTTATAGGTCCAACACTATTCATACAAATTGATTCCCGTTTGCGAGAAGCCTTTCCTAAAAATAAGGGTTGTCCTTTTCGTGGTAGGTCCATCATCCTTATGGGTGACTTTGACTAGTTGCCTCATGTTAAGGATAAACCATTGTATATAGGTAGAACAAATGGGAAAGTTTTGTGGGAAAGCTTCAACATTGTAGTGACCTTAGAAAAAAATTATAGGCAGTAAAGAGATGATCGCAAACAAGCATCTTTTCGCAATCTTTTAACCAATATTAGAAATGCAAAGCCTTCTCTTTTTGCTTAGGATTTTCTTATGACTTGCCTTGATACTTTCTTGGATCGATAGCAAAGGATTTTATTTGATTCTTCAGTTCACTTATTTGCGATGAGTAATCTCATGAATTTGCACAATCGAAAAATTCTTAAAGCATTAAATTATCCTATTGCGATAGGTGTTACATAAAGGAGTAGAAGAACATAAATAAGTGATAGTGATGATGGTATATTGGAGCGGGAAGCACTGCTATGTCATGGACATTGCGTGATCGTAACGTGTAATTTATGGGTTGAAGCTGGTCTTGTTAATGGTGCACTTGAATATATTGAAAATATTTTCTTTGTGCCTGGTTCAAAGTCGCCACAACTTCCACAATTTGTTACAATTATGTTTAAAAAGAATTTTGGTGTTCCATTTGATAAGGATTTTCCAATTCTTGTACCTATTTTTCCTGTTATTAGGCGGAATATGAGGAAAATTCCTTTGAAAATGGCATGGACATTGACAATACAAAAACAACAAGATATGACTTTGCAACAAACCACTATAGATATTGGAGACATAGAAAGGAAGGGCCTAACATTTATAGCTATATAGACAGTGAAATCAATAGATGGTTTGGAGATTTCACCACCTTTTTCTTTTCAATGTTATGCAAAAATGAAAGATAGTGCATATGTTACACTTAGAAAGAAAGAAGAGCGATTAAAGTCAATATCATTTTTGGGGTATTTATCTTCAATACAGTTTAGTGTTTATGAATTATTTTTTAAGTAAATAGACAATTTCGGAGCAATTGTTGTTTGATTTCTTGAATTGTAGTTATTTGCATTTTTTGTTGTCCTTATTTTCAATCCTTTATATTTATGTTTCAATAGGAAATAACCAAAATCATAAATGAATAGTTTTGTTTATGTTAATTTGTTCTCTTTAAATATACAGACTTTAACTGTATGCTTTTGTCAATGATTTAGAGATATTGAGAACATTGATGGTAATTATTACATCAGAGCGATTAATTCAATTACAAAATCCATTAGTTTTGTTACTTTTATTTGTGCAAGGTTTCATATATGACATGGCTTCCATCCTCATTTTGTCGATGAGCATATTTGTGTTTTGAGTGGAATGAAATTAGATGTTCAAACTTTATATCATTTGCACCAAAGAGAATCATGGAGGAAGACTAGAAGGAACTGGCTTGAAAGCGTGAAGTATCGTGATCATTATCCTATTGACTTGAATTGGTGTTTCTTTTGCCACCGCTCTAGGTTTTTTTTGGAAGAGGCTACTATGAAATAATTAATTATTGAGGGGTTTTCGCAGTGCATTATATTAGATATCATTTTTTGGGATTCAACTGAGTTAAGTAATTCATTCATATATGACTATTTCCATGAGAGGTAGTCGTAACAGACTAATTTTTCATGATTTTTTAATAACCCACTCAACACTAATTGCAATGGGTGATGCTCACAAGGGTGAAGAAATGGGATTAAAACTAGTGAAATGAATCACATAACGTCAATCATCACTTCTAGGGCTTGCACCTGATAACCAAGACTTCATGGGAAGTCACCCATCCAAAAAATGATATCTAATATGAAATAATTGTGTTGTGGTTGAGTGTTGAGAGTTCAAATTTGTTGTCGAATGTGGTGTTAGTGTTATTATTATTTATTTCAATGTTACTAAATTTTGGATTGTTGTCATTGGTCTTGTAATGTTTAAAATTTTATCTCATTTGTTTGTTGCATTGTGGGCAACATTGTAAGAATCATCATTTCTTAACCATTGTGAATGCTTGTTAGCGATTGACAACAATTGTTGTTGATGTTGACATTCTTTTATATTAACATTTCAAATTCGTTAATTTTATGATTTTGTATTTCAATTTTGGTTGGTAATTTTTATTATTAATATTTCATTGTTAATTTGATTGTTTATTTTATCATATTTTTCTATCATTAATAATGTTATATATATACATTATTAATTTTTATTAATATGTTTAATTTAATTTCATGGTTAATTTTATTAAATTGTGTAAGTACTTTTTATAATATTTATTTATATGTCTTATTATTAATTTCCAAAGTTATTTTAATTCATAATTATTATTAATATAATATTGATATATAATTATTATATTATATTTTAATCTGCATTTATCAACCACATTTATATTGATATAAATATTATTATGTTAGTCATATAAAAATTTATTTATACTTATACCTTATCAAAATATGATAATAATAATATATTTTTATAATTTTTGGGGAACTTTTCAAATGATAATATATTTTATAATTTTTGCGGAACTTTCATTTAAAATACAAGTTATAATCCAAAAAATAAATTAAATAAAATAATCGCATAAAATTAATCATATAAGAATATGAACCATACCTTTATTTCTTTGCCAACCTCTAAATCATTATTCTCATAAAGAATCATATTTGAATGGAATAATATTTCCGTATTTTAGAATATATGTAATATAAAATTTCATTCTTCTCTGCATTTACATTTACAAGTTAATTAATGTTATAAATAACGAACCTATATTTAAAATTTAATATTCAAGGTTTTCCTATTAAAGAATTCAAGCCCTATAATAATCCTTATAATCCTTCCTTTTTTTATTAGAATTACTAAATAATTTTATTACGATTTGCATCGAGCAGGGTTGCTATGGTCAAAATCCTCGCTCACGACGACTGTTGCCCACGATGTAGAGGCAGATAAGGTGGAGATTAAGCAAGATAGGTCGTTGGTCTACAAAAATTGAGGTTAATCACCTTGACTTTTCTCTTACCTAAAATCCTTAAGGTTAATTTTATTTTACCCAAAATTCCTCTTACCTAAAATCCATATTTGCCCTCGTGCTCCATGGAATTTTCAAGTGGTGAGTTTGCTTATGTTATGTTGTTGCAGGAGGTGAGCGGAAGGTTGTTCACGGTGAACAAGTGCACAGAGACAATCGGAAGGTATCTTCGCCAATGGGGGCTTTCCCCTTCCACCAAGGAAGTCCGCTCCGTTGGATGCCTTTCTTGACTGGTTTGGCCGCTTCTGGAGCCGCACAGGCTGTGGCTTCAACTCGTCTGGCATCGGCTCCTAGCCCACGAGCAACTGCGGCCACCACCTTATGTGCAATAGTTCAACTAATATCTCCCTAACATAGTTCAACTAGGAATGGTTTTTTTATTGAGTTCATACATATCAAATTGGCTATTTTTCTTAATTACTAATTAATAAAGAAATTATTTTTAAATAATGTATCATTTCAATATTATAATAATAATAATTTATTATAATAAATATATATCTATATTTAACAAATCTAAATATTATTTAAAAAATTTATTAGTTTTATCTCTTTATATTAGTTTTAAATACTCTAAACATTATCTTAACCAAATTATCAGGAAATGATGATAAATTTTATTAATAAACATTTGGAACTTTTTACTAAAAGTCACACATTGAAATCCAAATTTAAATACACAACTAATTATATTAATTTATTGTAATTAATAATAAATACATAATATTCCCGCCGATTTAACAGATTTTTCAAAAAAAATTGAATATATATGACTTCCCATATATTTCTTTACTTACTTAATTTATATTCTCTAATTATTCTTTTTTCATTTTCTTTTATTTCTTATTAACTTTAATTTTTATTATTTAACTTTCTTATTCTTACTATTTTATTTTATATATACTATATATATATAATATAATATATATATATATATTATTATACTACATAATTAACATAATAATTAATAAATTATGCTATAGACAAAAGTTTGACATTTTGAACATGTGATTCTATATATATAATTGAAATTTTTTGTTTAAGATAAGACAAATATTAATAATAATATATTTTAAATAAAAAATAATATTATAAATTACATTACAATATTATATTTAAAAATAAAATATATTTATATGATATAAATTTATCAAAATAAAAATAATAAATGTTTAGATATATACAAATTTATTTTCACAGAAATCTTTCAAGCACATAGTAAATGCAAATGCCAAGACTACAAATTTAAGAATTCATAATCAATATTATGATTTAGTAAATTTCAACGATCAAAACTTATAATTCTAAGATTTAATTAAAAAAACTATCACGGTCCTCGGCAGCCCTGGCCACTCATTATTAAGAAGAAATTGTCTTTAGTGTTTCTTATGTATGGGTCGATTTTAATTGATATCACTATAATTAGTGTGTTTTATTTTGATGGATATCGCTATCATTATTAAGAGTTTATATAAATTTTTAATGCATTGCAAACACAAGTAAATTTAGAGATTTAAATTTTCCATATGAACTTATTTGACTATTATTACTATAGATTTTAAATGTAGAATTGAGTCTTGTCTGATATAAGAAGAGCTTCGGCGTAAATCACATAAAAAAGACCTTTGTCGATGCTTTTGGAACCAACTAGTGTGGGTCATAGTCAGGACAAGTTGCAACCAACTAGTGTGGGTCATAGTCAGGACAAGTTGCAGAAACAGATCTGACCTAGCATGTTAAATAGACTGAGTAGAGACTCCAAAAGCTAAATAACGGCTAATTTTGACTCTAGGACCTAGGTCAAAATTATATTAATAAATTTAATATTATTATTATTTTTATAATATTAATATTAATAATATATTATTCTATTTCTAGAAATAAGTAAAATTAGGTACAATTAATAAATGAGCATCAAACGTAATTTATTTATTTAAATAACATTAGGTTGTTAATAAAATAATTCTAATGGGTATTAAAATTATTATCGTTTGATGTTTTCTTTTGAAGAAATAATTTAAATTACAAAAAATAATTAAACTGATTTATTTAATAATATACATTCTTAGTCCAAAAATAAATAATAGGATGTTAGGATAAAAATAAATGAATAATAATAATATTAGGATAAAAATAAATATATTATTTTAATGGTAAGTTAAAAACAATAAACTATTCATTTATTAAATTATTAACTATATATATATTTAAACTATATAGTTAAGGTAAATGATGAGATTAATAATCATGGCGGTTAGTTCAAAAAGGTAAGTTAATTTGTTTATAAAATTTTACTAATTATTATTGATGTTATATCAAATTTTGTCTGTTTATAAAATTATTAAATTTACTAATTATTAATACTAAACTTTAGTGGTTAGTTTGAAAAGTTAATGAGATTGTTTATTAAATAATTTAAAATTTATTTATTGAGATATTATATATATATATATTTATAATATATATTATATATTATATATATATAATTTTAATCATATTAAATTGTGATAAGAAAAATATCTAGAAATGCCATACTTATTTCCGTCAGTTTAAAGAGCTGAAAAAAAATTAAATAAATAACTAAATTGTAGCAATAATAATATAATACCAATACAAATACAAAAAATAAAAATAAAAATATCAATAACATAAATATAATAAAATTAGAACCAAGAATACATAATAACTTAAATACGTCAATAATAATAACCTTATGAATATATTAAATAATTAACTACCAAAGCTGGTAAAGGTCCCTCATCAATGAGAAAATCATACACCTAAATAAAATCAAATTAGATTAATACCTAGAATTAATATATATATATTATATATATTATATATATATAGTATATATATATATTATATATATATATATATATATATATATATACATACATATATGAAATAAAAAGCATACATCAGAAATTAAGCAGAATGATAATATTAATAATAACAATCATAAATAAATACAGGAGGAACACAATATATAGGTAAGAATATAAAGCTGCCAGCGATATATATCTGTATATAAATTTATATACTCGAAAGGATTAAACTATATGAACATTAAGGAAAGAAATCAACCTTGAAAAGCGACAGAGAGACACAGGAGGCGAAGGACAGGATAAAATCCAAAGGATACCCTAGATCAAGGAGGAAAAGGAAGAAAACAGAAGGCAGCAGGGGGAACGAAGAAAGCACCCTATATGAACAAAGGGGCGGGGGGAGGGGAGGGGAAAGGAAGAAACACTAAGACAACAGGGCAGGGATCCAACTTCTACTTACCTTCCAACCATCATCCCTGTTGAGATTGTTAGGTCTTCTTTCAATTTCAATAGCTTCCCTTAACTTACGATGATGGAACCGGGCCACCTTGGCAATGACTTTGGCCTCCTCTATACAGACATGATGCTTGGTCTTGTCCACATGCTCTGCTAAGGCTGAGGAATTTGTTCTCCCATGCCTCAGGTCTGCTGCATGTTCGCAAATTCTCTGCTGGATGGAGCGCCCTGTTTCCCCTATATAGGGTGTCCCACAAGAGCAAGGAATCAGATAAACACCCTTCATGTCTTTAGGGTTAACAGGATCCTTCACCGACCGAAGGGAATTATGAATGGTTCTGAGGGGTCTGAAGGTTGAGGGAATATCAAACCTTCTAAGGATCCAAGCAATCTTTTCTGTGGTCCCTTGGATATAGGGAAGATGGACACCTAGATGGCGCTCTTTAGGCTCTTTCTTAATAAAAGTATTTTTAGAGGCTTTAAGGAAAGCCTTCCGACCTAGGTGCCTACTATATCCGTTATCCACAAAGACATCAAGGAGGTGGGATCTCTCTCTATCCAGGCTCTCATTATCCGAAATCCTGAGGGCACGCGTAGCTAGGGTGTTAAGAACACCCATCTTCTGAGCAGGGAAATGATGGGAATCGGCGTGAAGATACTGCTCTGTGTGCGTTTTCTTACGGAACACTGAGTGGGAGAGAGATTCATCCTTCCTCCTAGAAATCAGAATATCCAGGAAAGGGAGGCTACCATTCACCTCTTTTTCCATGGTGAACTGAATAGCTGAGGACTGGCAGTTGAGGTGATTGAGGAAACGATCCAGCTCCTCATGGCCATGGGACCAGATGACATTAGTGTCATCTACATACCTTTTCCAAAGCTTAGGAGGGAGACGAGCCGAGGCTAGAGCCTTGGCTTCGAAATATTCCATAAAACATTTCGCCACAATCGGGGAGAGGGGGGAACCCATGGCAACACCACAGGTCTGTTCGAAGAACTCACCCTCGAAACAGAAGAATGTGGAAGTGAGACATACCTCAACCAGATGAGCGGTATCCGGATCTGTTAGCCAATAGATCACTTCCAAGGCCTCTTTTATAGGGATGCAAGTGTACAAGGAGACCACATCAAAGCTGACAAGAATGTCCTCAGGGTTAAGCCTAATATCCTTGAGATCCATGATGAAGGATGCAGAGTCCTTCACGAAGGACTCAGTGCGGCCCACTAGGGGCTTAAGCTTAAGAGCCAGAAACTTAGCTAGAAGGTAGGTCGGACCACCGATGGTGTTGACTATCGGCCTAAGAGGGACCCCTTCCTTGTGAATTTCAGGAAACCCATAGATTCTAGGAGCGATGGGATTGCTCTCAATGAGCTTACGGGACAGGGCAACCACCAAGTTACTAGATTTGATGGCGAGAGCCACTGTCCTAGAGATTTTCTTCAGAAGGTTCTTGGAAAGTTTTTTATAACTGCCACTATTGTGAAGATGGTCTAACATCTTCTTACGGTAATCTTCTTTGTTGAGGATGACCGTAGCCCCTCCTTTGTCCGCCTTAAGGACCACAATATCTTCATTCTGATTTAAGGACTTTAGGGCATAGAACTCCTCCTTACTGAGGTTCCTTCAAGGGGGTTTAGCCTTCCTAAGGATTTACGCTGAAGCTCTTCTTATAATATTGACTCATTCTTCACACATGTTATTGGTTTGGTCACACAAATAAGGTCTCATGGAGAGATACTTGAAGAAAGGAGGATTGTGGAGAAACTATTGAGGGTCCTACCCTCAAAGTTCGATGTGATTGTTACCACCATAGAAGAGACAAAGGATCTCACAAATTTCTCAGTTGATGAATTACATGCATCACTAATAACACATGAGCAAAGATTGAGTATAAATGAAAACTCATCTCTAGAACATGCCTTCAAGACCCAGATGTCCTTTGGAAGAGGAAGAGATCAAGGTAGAGGAAACAAGAAAGGAAGAGGCAGAAGCCAAAACGGAGGTGGAAGAAACAGTCCAGCAAACTCTCAAGGAAGAGGCAACAATCCAAATCAGAACCAAGGCCAAGGCAGCAACCAACAAAGTGGACAACATCATGCTCAAGGACAAAGGTATGAAAAATCCAATGTCCAATGTTATTATTGTAAAAAATATGGGCATTATGCAAATGAATATAGGAAGAAGCAGCATGATATGAATAATAGATCTAGTGCAAATATCACTAGAGAAAATATCAGCCAAGACAATTTGTTGTTAGCCTGTAATATAGCTGAAACAAATAGTGATGATATATGATTTCTAGACTCCGGTTGCAGTAACCATATGACAGGAAACATAGCCCTGTTTTCTAAGTTAGATCAGAGTGTGAAGTCACAAGTCACACTTGGGACTGATAGAAAAGTTTCTGTTATGGGAAAAGGAGAAGTAAATATCTTAACAAAGAAAGGTGAAAAGGAAACCATGGCAGATGTTTATTATGTTCTTGGAATGAAATGTAACCTCTTGAGTATTGGACAGCTTGTTCAAAAGGGGTACAATGTTTTCTTTGAGAATGATGTATGCACCATCATGGATAGAAAACCCAGCAAACGATGTATTGCTAAAGTAAAAATGACAAGGAACAGGATGTTCCATCTCAGGATAAAAGTAGATTTGAAAGATGGATTTGAAATTGCAGCAGTTACTCAAGAGGATTTCCAAAGCGAACCAAAGGATGAAAATTAGTTGTGGTGCTTGGGATTTGGACATCTCAATTTTGGAGGTCTTAACTTGTTGAATAAAAAAGGAATGGTAAGAGGATTACCATTGATAGAGAAACCAGACAGCCTTTGTGAAGGTTGTATCTTGGGGAAAAAACACAGAGAAAGTTTTCCATCAGGGAAAAGCATAAGGGCAAAAGCACCCTTAGAGATTGTCCACTCAGATTTATGTGAACCAATACAAACTCCATCACTTGCAGGCAGCCAATATATATTAACATTCATTGATGATTTCACTAGAAAAACTTGGATATATTTTTTGAAGAACAAAAGTGAAGTGTTTGAAAAATTTCAAAATTTCAAAGCACTTGTAGAAAACCAAAGCAGACTGCATATCAAAGTTCTAAGAACTGATGGAGGAGGTGAGTATATCTCCAAAGAATTTCTATGTTTTTGTAGAGAAAATGGAATTCACAAATAGTTTACCACTAGGTATACTCCGCAGCAAAATGGTGTAGCTGAAAGGAAGAATAGGACAATCATGGATATGGCGAGGAGTATGTTAAAGGAAAAGCATTTGCCAAATGATTATTGGGCTGAAGTTGTACATTGTGCAATGTATATTTTGAATAGATGCCCTACAAAAGCAGTCATGAACAGAGTATCGGAAGAAGCATGGAGTAGGAGAAAGCAAGGAGTCACCCACATGAAAGTTTTTGGATGTGTGGCTTATGCACACATTCCAGATCAGCTAAGGAGGAAGTTCAACAGAAAAGGGGAGAAATGTATTTTCATTGGATACAGTGAGGAATCCAAATCTTATAAGTTGTATAACCCATCCACCAAGAAGTTTTTTGTGAGCGGAGATGTTCAGTTCATTATGGAAGAAACTTGGGATGGAAACATAGAGAAAACAGTGAATGTTAAAAATTGTTTGTCTCATGATGAAGATGATGAGGAGATGGCTGAAATACATCCCCAGGAAGCAGCACCAACACAAGGGTAGAAAACGACACCCTTGAGGAGAAATGAAAGTGCTTCTCCAAGCACATCACAATGAGGAAATTCAAGTGCTTATTCAAGCACTTGCACCCCAAATGAAAGAGGTAAGAAGTTCATAAATTTAAGTGACATTTATGATGAAGGTATGAATTATCTGTTTGCTTTATATTGTCATGTTGATGACCCTATTCATTTCGAAGAAGCAATTAAAGATAGGAAATGGATAGAAGCTATGAATGAGGAGATTAATGCCATAGAAAGAAACAAGACATGGGATTTAGTTGAATTACCAAAAGGAAAAGAAGTCATTGGAGTCAAATGGATTTACAAGACCAAGAGTAATGCTGAAGGCAAAATAGAAAGACACAAGGCAAGACTTGTTGTCAAAGGATATAAACAGCAGTATGGGAGAGACTATGAGGAAACTTTCGCACCGGTTGCTAGAATGGAAACCGTGAAAGCAGTGTTGTCCATAGAAGCACAAAACAAGTGGAAAGTTTACCAAATGGACGTGAAGTCAATGTTCCTAAATGGAGTGTTAATGGAAGATGTTTACATTGAACAACCTCCAGGCTATGAAAAGAAAGGCCAAGAGCACAAAGTGTGCAGATTGAAGAAAGCTCTTTATGGGTTGAAGCAAGCACCAATAGCGTGGTACAGTAGGATAGATTCCTATCTACTAGAAAATGGATTTGAAAATTGTGAGGGAGAACCCACCCTCTACATCAAAGAAAATGATGGTAAAATTCTAATTGTTGTGTTATATGTTGATGATGTTATTTTCACAGGTAATGATGATTATCTTATTAAGAATTTCAAAGCAGTCATGAAAGAGGAATTTGAGATGACTGACATGGGTTTGCTGAGATACTTCTTAGGAATAGAAGTGGAACAAAGTGAAAATGGGATTTTTATCTCACAGGCGAAATATGTTAATGAAGTGTTGGAAAGATTTAATATGCAGGATAGCAAGGCAGCAATCACTCCCACGGTGATGGGATTAAAACTCAGCAAAGAGGATAGCAGCAAGGGTTTTGATCCTAGTTTGTACAAGAGCATAGTTGGCAGCCTCATGTATTTGACTGCAACTAGGCCAGATATAATGCATGTTGTTAGTTTAATTTTTAGATTCATGGAGAGGCCAAAAGAAGCACATTGGTAGGCAACAAAAAGAATTCTGAGGTATGTTAAAGGTACCAAAAGGTTTGGCATTTTATATACTACTTCAAAATGTTCAGATTTAATTGGATACACTGATAGTGATTGGGTTGGAAGTGTAGATGATCAGAAAAGAACATCCGGTTATGTTTTTCACATGGGTTCAGGAGCTATTTCATGGGCTTCTAAAAAACAGCCTATTGTAGCGTTGTCTACAGCAAAGGCAGAATATGTGGCAGCTACAGCAACAACATGTCAAGCAGTTTGGATGAGAAGGACATTAAGGAGTTTATGCGAAGAACAAGCAAAAGGAACAATGATTTTTTGTGACAATAGCTCAGCTATTGCATTATCCAATAACTCTTTGTTTCATAAGAGAACGAAACACATTGACACAAGGTCTCATTTCATCAGAGAATTGGTAAACAATGGAGAAATTGTTTTACAACATTGCAGGACTCAGGAGCAGGTAGCAGACATTCTAACCAAGCCATTGGACCAGAAAAGTTTTGAATCTTTGAGGAAATGTCTGGGTATGACTGATAACCCAGCAGTTGAAATTAAAGGCGAGTGTTGAAAATATAATTCCAACTGCCGCCCAGTCAAACAACATTTAATTCAGCAAAATCGCCATGAGTTTATCGCACCGCCTTTTACAAGTTGGTGGCATTCTCCGGAGGGGCAGCGATAGTGTACACCGATTGACACATGGCTCAAGTACTTTTTGAAAACCACTTTTTTCCTGGAGTGTAAACTTCGGTAAGAAAAGTCCATGCAATATTGTCAACAACCGTCCGATCAATGAGGGGTAGATCAACGGTTGATACAAGCCTGCAAAATGAACTTGCGTGGAGTGAAAGTTTTTTGTTTTTGACCGCGAGGTTTAACAGTAAAATAATTAATGAATTTACTCCAGTCAGTAAAGGTTGGTAAAACTTTAATTTTACTATTTGTTTAATTCACGGGAAGTATGGGCATAGGTAAATGTTTTTAATTTTAATGTTTTTAATATGTACGGGAGTATGGGTCATGTAAAACATGTATTGTAATTTTTTTTTTTGTGGTTCATAGTATATGCAATGTAATGTGAAGCAAAAAAAAGGAGAACGCAGGAGTGTGTGAGGTAGTTTGAGAGGCGCAGCAGCCCGAGGATTAAAAAAAAAAAAAAAATGTTGGAAGATTGAAATGTATTGCAATGAAGTGAAGCGCGCAACACTGTGAATTTTTCTTTTGGTTGAAATGTAATGTAAAGAATTACATTTACAGCAGTAAATGTAAGAAATGTTTTATTTACAACAGTGTGTTAATTTTTAAGAAAGAGTATTACTCTCTGTTGCAGAGACAGAGTAAATTTATTTTTGGAGCTGGTGTAATCCCTCTATGTGAGGAAGAAGTTTGTATCAGGCATTTTATTAATGAATACAAGTTTTATTTTTAGGTGGAAAACTTTGTCTGCTCAGATTTTAACTTCCCTGTGTTAAGATCCTATGAAGAAAACAGAGCATTGTTCTTTGTTCAAGTTTTTTATTTAAATTACCAGACATTTCCAACAAGAGAGAGCAAATGAAAAGTGACTTGGATTTTTTTTATCGGAACTTCCTCCACAACCAAGGGAAAGTGAGGGTGAATAATTAAATTGGAATAAAAGAGTAATGTTTTCAGAAATTATAAAGGCTAATGATAGTGCCTTCATAATCTAATATAATTATGGTTGTGTTTAGGTTGGTATATAATTTAACCTTAGCCAAAAGAGATCTCATCCCTGCATGATTCTCGTCCCAGCTAAATATATTGACGCTATCATCGGCACCAAGACTCTGGCCATTTGATTGAGTGCAGTTGAGATAGGATACATTCCTTGAAGCTCTTTGTAACTAGCTGCTCCCCACAGTAATTTGTCCTACAAGAAAAAACCCATGCCATCAGAATCACATCGTTTTCAATAACGTCATACTCGCACACATATATATTTATTTTTGGGAATGAAAAATTTAATTTCATTCTTCACAAACATTTATGTGTGAACACTTACATGATACCCTAAATATGATCAATAAAATGGGAAAGATTCCGACTGTAGAGAGTCACTATAAGCACCTCTGTGTTTATTTGTGAAATCAAACACCTTGCCTCGAGAAACAACAAAGAAGGTAAGACGAAAGAAGAGAAGAGAATATGAGATCTTGCAATGAATAAGTATATTATGCATGAAGTCTAAATTATACCCGCATTGCAGTTTGAAGGAGGAGTTCAGTGTAAGTACGATTAGTTGTACTGAATATAATGAAGCCACTTGCAAGTGCTGCGGTAGTTTCTGTGTTTATCAACATCTATTATATAAATATTATGAGGTGTGTCCATCTCTTCGGCCCTCGCCCTACATTTGTGATCAGAGTTTTACTCACCATTCATCAATCATGAGACGAATCAGTAGACTATGCAGTGTGTCAATATGTACATCCATGGTACATTCTACAGTGTTTTATGATGTATAGCAAATTATCATTGTGTTGGGCTCCATGCATTGTATGTCTGAAAAGTCATAAGACTAATTACATTACATGCACATAAACATTGATGTACAACTGCTTTAAGAAGGTAATATATAGACCAACGGATGGCAGTTTTTGCATGGTCGAGGTCATCTCCCATGTACTCTCCAACTCCAAACTTCTCCATGACAACATGGTAGTCGTGAAAGCCATTAGAAAAAAACCAAACTTCACATTGTCTCCAACGTCGTAATACCTAAACCGCTCCAAGGTAGAGATGAAGCTAAGGACTCTGCATTCACCAAATCTCCAAAAATTCCCCAACACTAGAGTGACACCAGTTGGTCGTAGGATCCTTGATAAAAGGTTCCAATTCATCGTAAATCCAAAGATCTAACCCGATGTCGTCATCATTGAAGTAATCTAGATTCAGAAATGGGGGGAAGACTAGAAGAAAATTCTCAAGCTTGTGACAGAATAACTTAACCTCCACATTGTTTGGTTTTGAGGCAGAGGGTAAAAACCCAAAAAGATTATGTGCAATAACAAAACACACAATAACAACTTTGTAAAACAGAGTAACAACACGTTGTAAAACAAAGTAAAAATGGAGTATTGTGAGACAATAATGGAAAATGACTCCATGATTGAGCATGCAAAAAAAATACAATTATTAAGATCTATAAGATGCAAAAATAATTACAAAGATAAAAGTGAGAATTGACTGCTGCGAAAGACAAGAATTTCACACTTTGTAACTTCTTTTTGTTTTGTGTTGTATATCAGTTAGTTTGTAATACTGTTATCTAGTATTTTTAACATGTTGTAAAAGATTTCCCTACTAGAAACTAAAGCTCAAAATACTCATGTCATTTTTGTAAAATTGCTCTCTACTATTTTAACACGTTGTAAAACAAAGTAAAAACGGATTATTGTGCACCAATAACGAAAAATGACTCCATGATTTAGCATGCAAGCAAATTACTTTATATTAAGATCTATATGATGGAAAAATAATTACAAATATAAAAGTGAGAACTTCTTTTTGTTTTGTGTTGTATATCAGTTAGTCTACTATTTTTCTCTTTTGGTCTTTAGAACTTTGATCGATCCCCTGTAAAAGATTTCCCCACTAGAAACTAAAACTCAAAATACTCATGTCATTATATTAATTAAAAAAATTGGAAACCTCACATGACTTGTCAGGTCAACTTAACTACTTTTTTTATGGAAGAACAAAAATAAAAGAGAGTTATGGTTGAATATTCACATAAATTAATTTTCTGTATGTTTCATTTATTGTGCAGTAACAACATGGACTTCATAATCACAAGATCTATGTCCTCGGGCTTGCAAAACATTAACTTGAAATTCCTTCAGCTGATACACAAAATCCGCTCCTGCTACAAAACATGACTTTCAGGTGATACACAAAATCCGCTTCAGCTACAAAAGATGACTTTCTTTATCTGCTTGCATACTTTTTGAAAATGGTTGATGTCAATCATGGCTCGGAGTAATTTTCCATCACTCCCCCTTTAATCACAACCATGGAAATCCATTATGCCAAAACAATCTCTCAGATGTGACTTGCAGTGTTGCAAAACAATTTCTCTATTTTTAATTACCTCTTTAATAAAAATGATACCCAGTGTCAATGTGTTTCCTCCTTTTGTGGAAAACAAAATTATTGGATAACGCAATTGAAAAATTGTTGTCATTCCTTCTTGTTCTTACCATAAATTCTTCAACATTATTTTCATCCATACTTCTTGGCATGTTGCTATTGTTGCAACAACATATTCAACTTTTGTTGTTGACAGTGGCACTATTGGTTGCTTCTTAGAAGCCCATGAAATGGCTCTCGAACCCATGTGAAATACATAGCCTAACGTACTCTTTCTATCATCAAAATTTCCTACCCAGTCACTACCACTGTAGCCAACCAACTTAAAATAATTTGTAGTGTAAAAATACCATATTCTTTTGTCCCATTGACATATCTTAGTATTCTTTTGGTTTTCTTCCAATATGTCTCATTTGGTGTGTGCATGAATCTTGACACCAAACTTACTACATACATTATAACAGGTCAGGTTATTGTTAAAAACATCAAGTTTCCAACCATATGTTTGTACAATGTTGGATTGACATTGTTGTTATAGTGTCCCTTGTTGTGACAACCCACTTTGTTGTTATAATCATTTTTACTTATTTCAACCCTATGATAGTTAGAGTTGGTGTAGACTTGTTGTGCTACATATTAAACCTCTTCAAAATGTGTGAAGCATACTTTGCTTGAGAAATAAAGATCCCATTTGTTGTTTGCTTCACTTCTAAGCCCAAAAATTACCTTAACAACCCCAAATCTATCATTTCAAACTCACTTTTCATGACTTATTTGAAATCAACAATGATAAGGTCATCCCTCCAAGTGGAAATCAAATCATATACATATAAAACAACAATAAGAAGCTTATTGTCATTCTCTTTGATGTATAGAGTAGGCTCACCATCACATTTGTCAAAGAAATTATCGAACAGGTATGCACCTATCCTATTGTACCATGCATGTTGATGCAGGAGCATCCAACTCAGCAGCTTAGGGAGGTCATGGCTGGGAGTTTGCCTCTTCTAACAGTTTGACTTTTAGTTAGTTTCATTTTCATTTAAATTCTAGGAATGGTTGTCTTAGTCATTGTTAGTGTTTGCTTATGTGTTTTGTTTATTTTTGTTAGTTTTATTTTAAAATTTATTTTTAATTTAAAAAATCAAGAAAAGGCAGTTATTCATAAACCACTTAATGTAACCACTGGCAGTTTGCTAACTGTTCAGTGTTCTATACAAAAACGAAAAGAGAAAACGACTATTGTTATCTTTTGACCATCATAGAATGGAATGAAGAAAAGGCACATAAACATTTTTGAAGACAAACATCTAAATCCATTCATGTTATAGCTTTAGCATCTTTCCTACAGAATACAATTAATTTATTTTCTTTTCCATAAGCATAATGAAGACAGATAAGTGAACAGTAAGCACCAAAGCGAGGAGAGTACCTAGACAATCCAACATTACAAACATAGCAAGCTTATGAAGGGAATGATAAAGCTATACCCAAGAAAACAAGTGCTATAGGTACATAAACGAACACGTAACCATTTTTTTTCCTTTGCAAATTTGTAACAATCAAAATTGTTGTATAAATATAAATATATTTGTCAAAGCAAGCATCCACAGTTCATTGTTCAGAGACCAATACATAAAATGGAGTTGACAAAACTACAAACCACCGCGAGGTCATTACAGGACCACATTAATACAACCATGGTTACAATAGCAGAGCCATAAACAAAAACATACAGGAAAGCCACAGGCATAGTGAGGCCAGGGCACACCGTAGCCAACCTTAACTAAAGACCCATAAAACCATACAACAAAACCCTTAACCAGTTAACAGGAAAATACCAAGGAGTGACCCTACCTGGTTCAAGCGTAGGCGATAAGGCGAGAGGACGACGAACAAGCTCATCACTTACCTGCATTTGCCAACAGGTAGGTCACTAGCAACGAAGAAAGAAAGCACAATTACAGTTACAAAACACAACCAAAAATAGAGGAAAGGGTTATGAGAAAACTCACCGAGGGAGAGCCAAGCCTGAGCAAGCCAGAAGAGAAGCCATGAAACTAAGGTTGCAGTCACAGAGTTGCTCACTGCCCACAAGGAGCAAATATTGTTAGTGATGGAGAAAAAAATGAAGCAAATAAGACTAGTAAGGAGGGAGGACATACCTTTTAGACAACTGTCGAGTGAGAGCGAAAGCCGAGAAAGCCGAGCCACTCCACAACTGCAACCTGTGATAAAACAAAATTAGACAAATAGTCAAACTGTGAAGCAAGCGCATGGGGAACAGTAATGTAAACCAAAGCTACAACTGAAAACACCACTAGAGCTTAGCGAAATTGACAATAGAGACCGATACCAAGGGTTCCAAACTAGGGTCTCGAAACCAAGCACAGAACAAGGAGCATAGACATCATATGCAGGTGGAAACCCTCACCAAGTTGCAAGCCAGGCACAGTGGAAATGAAACCCCAAAAAAGAGACAGAACAAACCCTCATTTCGCTAAACCGCAAACCTCACAAGCAACACAGTGACACAACAAATGGAATGAACCGTTTAGGGTTTCAGAGGATAGTAAGAGTGGGAAGGAATAAGGTCCAAGGCTAGGACACATGTCCTCATCACAATAAAACAACAGTACAATATCATTAAAGTCAACCAACCATCGTGTTAATAAAATCCAATCAACAATTTATCATTAACTCGAAGGTATTAAGGGCTGGATCCATCAAATTTTGGTATCAAAGTAGGTACAGTTAACTGATTTTCTTACAAAATGGAAGCTGGAAGAAGAGGCCATGGTAGAGCTATTTGAAGAGTGGTAGATGAAGGAATGAGGGATGAGAATAGGATCCTAAATGCTCATTTGGTGGTAGTAGAAGCAGGAAGGAGAAGGGATCCGGAAGTAGGGGATGACAATGAAGAAGAAATTGTAGTTACGACAGATGGATCAGATGAAGAAGGACCTGAAATCAAATTGTTAAGGTCAGTCTTGTTAGCTAGCAGTAAGCCAAAGCTTGAAATTCTGAACTATGATGGTAGTTTGTCCAGAGAAGTGCTGTTGGACTGGATTAGTGAGTTAGAAAAATATTTTGAATGTGAGGAGGTCAGCGAAGATAGGAGAGTTAAATTCATTGCCACCAAGCTGAAAGGATGCACGGCCTTATGGTGGGACAGTGTCCAAGCAGAGAGGTGAAGAATGAATAAGTTACCCATTACAAAGTGGACCAGAATGGTCGGCAAGATGAAGGCTAAGTTTTTGCCCAAGGATTACCAGATTGCTATGTACCAGCAGGTGCAGAATTTGAAGCAGAGAGGAATGACGGTGAAAGAATATATTGAAGAATTCTATCAGGTGAATTTGAGAGCCGGTTATACTAAAGACACCCCACAAAAAACAACAAGGTTTGTGAATGGCCTAAGGCTGGAAATATTGGAGAAGATAAGTATTCTTTCTCCAAAAACCATAGAGGAAGCATACTACAGTGCCTTAAAGGCAGAAGAAAAGATCGCAAGAAAGAAGAATGCTAGGAGAGGACGAGGAACTAGCAAAGGGAAAGGACAACCCTTTGGTAGAGGAAGAAGTGCCAACAATAGTGAAGAGGGCAACAGTTCAAACACCTCAGGGACATCAGAAAAAGAAGGTAGCACTAGGGGAGGAAGGCCATACCAGAGAGGAAGGGGGAGTGGCAAGGGCAGAGGAGCTGCCTATTAGTGTTACAAGTCCCACAAGTGGGGGCATAGGTCTTTTGAGTGTCCTGAAGGAGAATAGGCTAGTCAAAGAGGAGAATATGTTGCTCAAATAGAGGAAGTAGAGGCAATGCCTAAAGAGTTAGAGAATGTACCAGAGACAGGAGAGGCCTTAGTCTTGAACAAGGTACTGCTGAAATTGGTAAAGGAAACAGTTGAACAAACCCAAAGAAAGGCATTATTCCAGATTGTGTGCAAGTCACATGGCAAATGTTGCAAACTGATTATAGACAGTGAAAGCATTTATAGTCTGGTTGCAACAGAGATGGTGGAGAAATTGGGTTTAAAAATATTGAAGCACCCAACTCCCTATAAGGTGTCATGGTTATAGAAGGGTCACCAATTGCTAGTTGATGAGCAGTGTGAAGTGGAGTTACATATTGGAAAATATAGGGACAAAGTGATTTGTGACGTCATGCCCATGGACGTGTGTCATATTCTGCTAGGTAGACCATAGCAGTATGACCAAAAATTTATTCATGATGGGAAAATAAACTGTTACAAGTTTGTCAAGGATGGGATCAAGCATATGCTAGTACCCATCAAGGAAGAAGAAACGATAGGGACTAGTGGGACAAAAGTATTGTTGGTGGGTGGAAAAGAATTTATAAAACAGATTGAAGATGATGAGGTAAAGTATGCCGTTGTAACGAGACCGAGAGCAGTGTTGTTGCACACTGAATTTTCTGACTTACTTGAAGAAATCCAGGAAATGTTGTAGGAATTCAGTGACATTGTGGTGGATGATTTACCAGATAAATTACCACCAAAGCGGAGTATCAGTCATCACATAGATTTCATCCCTCGAGCTAGTTTACCGAATAAAGCTGCTTACCGGATGAGTCCCAAGGATAACAAAGAGATCAGGAAGCAGATACAAGAATTGTTGGACAAAGGCTTGATATAGGAAAGTTTAAGTCCCTGTGCAGTTCCGATAGTTTTAACTTCCAAGAAAGGAGGCGAGTGGTGGATGTGTACAGATTCACGAGCAATAAACAAAATTATGCTCAGATACAGGTTTCCATTGCCACGAGTGGATGACATGATGGACTGTTTGAATGGGGCAGCATATTTTTCGAAGATAGATCTAAGGAGTGGATACCACCCAATTAGAATCAGAGAAGGGGATGAATGGAAAATAGTTTCCATGACTAATGAAGGGTTGTATGAATGGCTGGTGATGCCATTTGAGTTGAGTAACACCCCTAGTACTTTCATGTGCCTGATGAATGAGATGTTGAAGGATTTCATTGGGAAATTTGTGATTGCGTATTTTGACAATATACTGATTTTCAGCAAGACCAAGGAGGAACATTTTCGACATGTTCGATATGTTCTAGAGAAGTTGCAGCAAAACAAGTTGTTGATAAATTTGAAAAAAATGTACTTTCTTTTAGAAGGAGTTAGTCTATTTGGGTTTTTTGATTGCAGAAAATGAGCTGAAGATGGACCCAGAAAACGTTGCAGCTATACTTAGCTGGCAATCTCCTAAGAGTCTGTTTGAAGTTCGAAGTTTTCATGGGATAGCAAGTTTCTATCACAATTTTATAAAGAATTTTAGTGGAATCTGTGCACCTATGTTGGATACAATCAAAAAGGCAAGTCAACCTTTTTAGTGGACTGAAGCTACAGAGAAGAGCTTCCAGATATTAAAGAAGAAGATCACCGAGAAGCCAATTTTGAGGCTGCCTCATTTCAATAAACATTTTCAAGTTCGTTTTGATGCCAGTGGTATAGCCATTGGAGCTGTACTCAGCCAAGAAAACAAACTAGTAGCCTATTTCAGCGAAAAATTAAATGAAAGCAGGCAAAAGTATACGTCTTATGACAAGGAGTTTTATGTCGTCATCCAAGCCTTGAAGCATTGGAGGCGTTATCTGTTGGGTAATGATTTTGTCTTGTTTTATGATAATTCTGCATTACAGTATGTTATGTAGTAGCATACGCTGAATCATAAACATGCAAAATCGGTGGAGTACATGCAAAGCTTTACATTCGTATTGAATCATATCAGTGGTCAAGCGAACAAGGTAGTAGATTCACTAAGGAGAAGAGTTCTACTCTTGCAGGAGAGAACAATACAAGTGTTGGGATTTGAACACCTGAAGGACTTGTATCAAACAGATGCAAATTTCAAGGAGGCTTATGAAGCCTGCCAGAATCCATTGTTGAGGAACAATAGTGCATGGCTGGACTATAACTTGCAGGAGGAGCTGTTATTCAAGGGAGGACAACTGTGTGTCCCAAATTGTTCGATGAGGGAGAACATCATCCGAAAAAAACATAATGGAGGTCTAGTTGGACATTTTGGCATTGATAAGACCTTGGATTAGCTTAGTCATTTCTATTACTGGCCAAAGATGCAAAGAGACGTGCAGCGGTATGTGACCAGGTGTAAGATATGTTAGTTGGCAAAAGGGCATAGTCAGAACACAGGGCACAGTCAATCTAGACTTTGTCCTGGGTCTGCCCAAAACACAGCGGGGTTTTGATTCCATCATGGTGGTGGTGGAGCGATTTTCAAAGATGGCACACTTTATCCCTTGTAGAAAAACTAGTGACGCTACCCACGTAGCACACTTGTTTTTTAGTGAAGTTGTCAGACTACACAGCTTACCCAAGTCCATTCTTTCCAACAGGGACGTGAAATTCACAGGACATTTTTGGCGCACCTTGTGGAAAAAGCTGGACACTAAGTTAAATTTCAGCTCCGCTTATCACCCATAGACTGATGGGTGGATGAAGGTAGTGAATAGAAGCTTAGGAAACTTGTTACAGAGTCTAGTTGGACAAAATTCACGAATGCGGGATCGTGTACTTGCTCAAGCAGAATTTGCTTAGAACAATTCACCGAATCGAAGCACAGGAGGTAGTCCTTTTTAGATCTTGTATGGAATGCATCCCTGAGGAGTGCATGACCTGCGAGATTTAGGACAGTTAGAAAGAAGAGGTGTTGATGGGGAAGACTTTACAAGAGCAATTAATGACCTACATGAGCAGGTGAAGACAAAATTACAGGACAACAGTCAAAAGTAAAAACAAAAAGCAAATCTGAAATGACGGGGGGTACAATTTAATGTAGGGGATCAGGTTCTAGCACATCTGTGCAAAGAAAGATTTCCTAAGGGCGAATACAATAAGATGAAATTCAAAAAAATTGGACCTTGTAAAATTCTACATAAGTTTTCTGCAAATGCCTATGAACTGTAATTGCCTCTAGGCATAGGAATATCGCCCATCTTTAATGTGGCAGATTTATTCCCATACACTACTAGTTCGGAAGAGGACAGTTCGGCATAACCAAAGTGGGATACCCAGGGAGAGAGTAGTTCATGGATGAGACAAATGCCTTCAACTCAGCCACTTGAAATCGAAGGAATCCTCGATACACAGGTGGCCAGGCGAACTCGGAGGAAGGAGTACCTACAATACCTCATCAAGTGGAAGAACCGCCCTATTGAGGACAGTTCGTGGCTTGATGCAAGATAGATACAATGTGCAGGGTATTCTATCGAGGAGCTCATGGACCGGAGCCATGGATTTTCACCTACCCTGAGAGCCTGATGCAAGAGCATCCAACTCAGCAGCTCAGGGAGGTCATGGCTAGGAGTTTGTCTCTTCTAACAATTTGAGTTTTCATTAGTTTCATTTTCATTTAAATTCTAGGAATGGTTGTCTCAACCACTGTTAGTGTTTTCTTACATGTTCTGTTTATTTTTGTTAGTTTTTTTTTAAAGTTTAATTTTAGTTTACAAAAACAAGAAAATATAGTTATTCAAAAACCACTTAATGTAACCACTTAATGTAACTACTGGCATTTTGCTAACTATCCAGTGTTCTCTACAAAACAAAAAGAGAAAACAACTATTGTAATCTTTTGACCATCATAGAATTGAATGAAGAAAAGGCACAGAACCATTTCTAAAGACAAACATATGAATCCATTCATGTTATAGCTTTAGCATCTTTCCTACAGAGTACAATTAATTTATTTTATTTTCCATAAGCATAATGAAGACAGATAAGTGAACAGTAAGCACCAAAGCAAGGAGAACACCCAGACAGGCCAACAGCACAAACAGAGTGAGCTTACGAAGGGAAGGAGAAAGCTATTACCCAAGAAAACAAGCTACAGGTACAGAAACGAACACGTAACCATTTTTTTTCCTTTGCAAATTTGTAACAATCGAAACTACTGTATAAATATAAATATATTTGTCAAAGCAAGCATCCACAGTTCACTGTTCAGAGACCAATACATAAAACAGAGTTGACAAAGCTACAAACCACCACTAGGTCATTACAAGACCACATTAATACAACCATGGTTACAATAGCAGAGCCATAAACAAAAACATACCGGAAAGCCACAGGCACAGTGAGGCCATGGCATAGCAAGGCCATAGCCAACGTCAACTAAAGACCCATAAAACCCTACAGAAAAGCCCTTAACCAGTCAATAGGAAAATACCAAGGAGCGACCCTACCCGATTCAGGCATAGGCAATAAGGTGAGAGGACAACGAACAAGCCCGTCGCTCACCTGCATTCACCAATAGGTAGGTCATTAGCAACGAAGAACAAAACCATAGCTACAGTTACAAAACACAACCAGAAACAGAGGAAAGGCTTATGAGAAAACTCATTGAGGGAGAGCTGAGCCCGAGCAAGCCAGAAGAGAAGCCATGGAACTAAGGTTGTAGTCACAGAGTTGCTCATTTCCCACAAGGAACAAATATTGTCAGTGAAGGAGAAAAAAATGAAGCAGATAAGACCAGCATGGAGGGAGGACATACCTTTTGGACGACTGTTGAGTGAGAGTGAAAGTTGAGCCACTCCATAACTGCAACCTGTGTTAAAACAAAACTAGACAAACAGTCAAACTGTGAAGAAAGCACATGGGGGACAGTCATGTAAACCAAAGCTGCAACTGAAAACACCACTAGAGCCTAGCGAAATTGACAACAAAGACTGATACCAAGGGTTCCAAACTCGGGTCTTGAAACCAAGCACAGAACATGGAGCATAGACGTCACCTACAGGTGGAAACCCTCACCAAGTTGTAAGCCAGGCACAGTGGAAATGAAACCCCAGCAAAGAGACAGAGCAAACCCTCATTTCGCAAAACTGTAGACCTCACAAGCAACACAACGACACAGTAAATGGAATGAACAGTGCAGGGTTTTGAAGGATAGTAAGAGTGGGAAGGAACAAGGTCCAAGGCTAGGACACATGTCCTCATCACAATAAAACAACAGTACAATATCATTAAAGTCAACCAACCACCGCGTTAATAAAATCCAATCAACAATTTATCATTAAGGGCTGGACCCATCACATGTGGTGGTTGCTTGAACCCATAAAGAGATTTCTTTAGAGTATACACTTTGTCTTCTTGGCATTGCACCTCATTTTCAACACCCCATTCAAGAATTTTGACTTTACATCCATTTGGTACACCTTCCATCTATGATGTGCAGTTATTGACAACACTATGTGCATTGTCTCCATTCTTGCAACTGGTGCAGATGTCTTTGCACAATTTGTTCCACGTTGTTGCTTGTATCATTTGACAACCAATATTGTTTTATGTCTTTCTATCTTTCCTGCAACATTTTTTTTGGTCTTATAGACCCATTTGATACCTATGACTTATTTTCATTTTGTAAGGTCCACTAACACCCATGTGTCATTCCTTTCTATTACTTCCATTTCTTCATTCATTGTTGCAACCCATTTTTTTTTCTATAAAAAAATATTCAAAATGAATTGGATCATCTACATGAAAAAATAATGCAAATAAAGAATGCATGCCTTCACTACTTTCAACTTCATTTTGCTCATAAATTTCACCTAAATTTCAAAAATTTTGTCTTCTCATGTTTGCAGAAGAAGACTTGACATGTTACTTCATGTTGCGCTTGGGGAAGATGATGTTGTGTGTCTTTGTAGTGCACTTGGATTAGTAGTCACTTGACTACCTAACACTATCTTATTGCTTTTTGATGGTGTCATTTGATGACTATATTGTTGTGCTTGAATAGGTGTAGGAGTCACCAATGAGAAATTACTTGCTTCTATGAATTCCTCTTTTTGTTGTGGAATTCTTGTTTTTACATTTATTGTCTTCTCCAAACTTCCATCCCATGCTTCCTTTTCTATGAACTGCACATATTTGTTGATTATGAGCTTCTTGGTTAATGTATTATAGAACTTGTATTCTTTGGATTCATCACTATATCCAACAAGTATGCATTTCTCCCATTTTTTGTCCAACTTCTTCCTTAGTTCATCTGGGAAATGTGCATAAGCCACACATCCAATCACTCTCATGTGAGTGACACTATGCTTTCTTCCACTCCATGCTTCTTCAAGAATCTTATTCTTAACACTTTTGGTTGGAGACCTATTTATAATATATGTTGCGCAAGCGACAACTTCAACCCAATAGTTATTTGGAAAATTCTTTGCCTTCAACATAGTCCTTTCCATTTCAATAATGGTCCTATTTTTGCTTTCTACAACACCATTCTGTTAAGGTGTATATGTTGTAAATCTTTAATGAATGTCATGCTCCATGTACGGATGAAGGAAGCCATTTGAGATGTATTCGCCACCTATGTGAGTCCTCAAAACATTTATGTATTTTCCACTTTGCTTTTAAACAAGTGCTTTGTATTGACAGAAGTGCTCAAACAATTCACTTTTTTGCTTTAAGAAGTAGACCCATGTCTTCCTTTTATAATCATCTATGAATGTCAATAAATAAAAGTTTCCACCAATTAATGGTGTTTGCATTGGTCCACATAAATATGAATGAACAATATAAAAGGGTGTGTTTTCCTTTACTGACTTTTTTGTTATAAATTATTCTCTATGTTGTTTTCCCAAGATGCATCCTTCACATAAGTTGTTTGGTTTTTCTGTGTGTTCCAATCAACAAATTTAAGCCTCCAAAATTAAGATGACTAAATATTAGATGCCACAACCAGTTTTCATCCTTGACCTCTGCTTGAAAAATTCTTTGTGTAACAACAACTACCTTTATTTCATTTTGTGAATCCATTGAAAATTGTGCATGCACCTTCTTCATTCAAATATGGTTTTATCTTCAAGGGAAACATTATGTTGCTTATCATTTTCACTTTTGCAATCAATTGCTTGCTTGGAATTTTATCCAAGATTATGCATTTAGAATTTTTGAAGAAGACATTGTAGCCCTTTTGCATGAGTTGTCCAACGCTTATGAGATGGTACTTTAATCCTAGAACAAAATATACATCTGGAATATATATCTTATCCCATTTATTTGCTAGAATATTGAATCTTCCTTTTTCCATCATTGACACTTTATTATTAGTCCTTAATGTCACTTTAGATTTCACACTTTCATCTAGATTGGAAAACATTTCTATGTTCCCTATCATGTGGTTGTTGCACCCTGAATCTAAAAAGCATACATCATTTTGTTTCTCTTGTGCTACATTGCAAGCTAAAAACATTGTGTGTCGGTTATGATTTTATTGTGAAATTTTCATTTGGTTTGTTACTAAGATCATGGTGTTTCTTCCTACATTCATTTTCATAATGTCCATACTTCTTACATTAATGACACTGAACTTGAGATTTATCATACCTTTGACCTTGTGATTGATTTTGGCTTGGACCTTGACTTGGATTTTGATTGATGCCTCTTCTACTTGAGCTTGAGGGGCTGCCTCTTCCACCCCTATGTGGAATTCTTCGTCTTCCTCTAGCATTTGATCTTCCTCTACCTCTACCTTGACCAATGGAAAATTGTGCCTTGAAGGCATGCTCCAGTGAAGTATTGTATGTTTTGTTCAACCTATGCTGATGAGAAACCAATGATGCTTGAAGCTCGCCCACTGAAAATTGTGAGAGATCCTTCATCTCTTCTATGGCCACAACAATAGGGTCAAATTTTGATGGAAAACTTCTTAAAATTTTCTCAACTATCCTCCTATCTTCAAGTGTCTCACCATGAGACCTGATTTGGTTAACTTATCCAATTACTTTTGTGAGAATTGAGTCTATATTCTCATACTCTTTCATAAAAATTGTCTCAAAATATCTCCTTAGCATCTGTATCTTTGTTGTCTTCACTTTTTCCATGCCTTGATAGGTTTTTAGGAGAATATACCATGCTTGTCTGGACTGTTTTACTGCTACAATCCTTGGAAACATGCTCTCACGAACTATTCAAAAAATGTAGAAGAGGGATTTAGAGTCCTTCTTCCTATTGTATCTCAACAAATCTCTTTCTTCTTGTGACAAAGCATTGTATGCCATTTCAAATGCTGGTTGGGAACCCATTCTCCACCAAATCCCAAATATCTTGAGAAAAAAGCAAGGCCTTCATTGTAATAGCCAAATAGTCATAATTTTTTCCATTGAACTGGTGTATTTGTGGATTGGTCAACCTTGTGCTTGATATTACTACCATCTTTAAATGTTAAAGATAAAAAACTTCCTGAACTTGCTCTGCTACCACTATTTGGTTTTGAGGCAGAGGGTAAAAAAACCAAAAAAATTATGTGCAGTAACAACACAGTAACAACACAAACAATAATAGTTGGGTAAAATAGAGTAACATCATGATGTAAAACATAGTAGAAATTGAGTACTGTGAAAACAAAATACTTTATATTAAGATCTATATGATGAAAAAACAACTACAAGGATAAAATTGAGACTCCATCTCATTCACTCCTATGAAAGAAAATTTTTTTACACATTGTAACTACTTTCTATTTTGTGTTGTAATAGACTGTATCAGAGTGTGAAATTGCTCTCTGCTAATTTTCTCTTTTCGCCTACTGATGAGCCCCAAAAATGGTAACTTTATGGGCTCATTTTGCCTATTATTCTTGTTTAATCCACCATTCTTCATAGTTTTATGCATGCTTTTGAATATATTTATGTTAATTGAATTGATCTCATTTCTCCCTCCTTGGGACCATGAATTGAGACCAAGGCATACTTGCTGCCACAAAAACACTGTTTTTGCCTTCCAATGCAATTGCTAGTGTTAGATTTTAAGTTGGAAAAGTTGATATCAGTGGTGTTTTCATGTTTAGATATGTTCTTGCTCAGTTTCCATAGCTATCTTGCATGATTTCCTGTTTATAAACTTATGTTCATCATGTTTCTGGTTTTTAGGTCAGATTAGGTCAAAATAGATAAATCTTTGTTTTTCTAGTCTTTGCTTGGATAAGTTTTGGAAAGTAGTGTGCAGAAGACCTGTAAGACACTCCAGCTTATCCTTTCTCCATCATACAACTTGCTCTAGTCTCTCTCTCAAGATTTCCTTCACCCGTTCGCCATACTTTCCCAACTTTCCCTAATTTCTACATTTTTGTGCAACATTGCTTCCTTCATTTTTGAATTGATCCAACCATCTTCATCACTCCTGAGCGTCATCTACTGGGTCGTAGACCCCTTAACATCCTTATCCATTCTTCATTCCCACTTTCAAACCATTTTTCCACCATCAACCCTCTAAAATCCACTTTCGGCCTGTTCTTGTAGAACTTCGTGTAAAACCCTTGCATACTTCCTGTAGAAGTTCACACGAGCAATTTTTCGAGATCTGATCGCTATGGAATTCTCTAGAAGGGTGCTACGGACCCCTTAGGCCCTCTTCTTACCTTCCCAACCTCCTGCAAGCACCCACTTCATTTCCTTTCGCCAATTAACCTATGCACAGTAAAAAATAGTTAAAGCACACGCATAATAATTCTGCAAAATTACTCAAAAATACAAAAAGATCAACTTTCCATATTTTCCTTCAAAAGTAGCTTAACCACATGCATCTTACCTTTTCAAGAATCAATGGCATCCATTCCAGCATCTTTCATCTCTTTTCTTGCACAAGTAGGGTCAGTCAGTGGAACTAGGGTTTGCTAGGGTTTGCATTTCCTTTCAGCTTTCATCTTCTTTCTGCAAGTAGTCTAGCCTCTCTTGAGTTAGCTTTCATCCATCATAGTTAAAAGCTTCTTCTAAGAGCTCATAAAAGTTGGCTTAAGCTCCTAGCAAACTTGTGCCAGTTGATCAAGTGACAGCATGCAGTAAGAGCTAGTACTTGTGCATATGGCACCGTCGCTTCCAAGTTTGTTACGAACTACCGGGTTGATAAAAGTAAACTAAGGAGTCCGAGGAGTTGCAGTATTATTGCTGCAATACTAGAGCTCACCACCTACAAAGTTTTGATTCCCTAAAAAAGACTTCACTACCAACAACTAAAACTCAAAATACTCATGTCATTATATTAATTCAAAAATCTAGAAGCTTCACATGACTTGTGTGATCAATTTAACATTTTCATGATACGACAAAAACAAAAGTGAGTTCTAGGCATTAATTCTTTGTAGTCTCATTTATTGCACAATAACATCCTCGACTTAATAGTCACTAACTCTAGCTCTACGGGCCTACAAAAAAACTAACTTGACATTCCTTTAGCTGATACACAAAATATGTTCTTGTTGCAAAAGACAACTTGCTTGATCTTCTTGAGTACTTTCTAAAAATAGTTGTTGTCAATTGTTTAACGCAGTTGTTGGGAGTAATTTTCCAACCCTAGTCATAGTCATCCTTACTAATAATAAATAATTGGATAACCTCAATGACTAGTTTTTAATGCAATGTTGTCTCTAGCCATAAAAATATCATGTTATCCATTTGCCAAAGATCGACTTAGGCACCAGGAATAGGACAATCGTGCCATCTTACCCAAAGATACGAAGCTTCCAATCCGTTCAGTTGGGAAGATGTGTAACACCCATATAATTCTTGAATGCATGTAGTTTGGAAATGAAGAGCTTTACAAAACTTTGGCTTGCCAAGAGCACCACCTTATCCCACACGATTCTATCATGTTGGTGGGAAAGATAACTTGTACAAAAATAAAATGTGGTTAATACAAACTCATTTATGTATATTTGTAAAACAATTCTTCACTCCTCACGCAAACGAAACCAGTTAATATCACAACATATATAAACATAACCTCATAAGTGTGGAGATACAAATGTTTGGGTTCCTTACTCCGCATAAACATCCTCCACAAAATGGAAGTTATAGTTTTATGTAAAATAAGCCTCGTTTTATCTCCCTACACACAATTTCTCCACAATAGAACTTGTAAAAAGAAACCTCGTTATATAAAAGTCTTAAAGTGTGAAATGTATAAGCTTGTGTTCCTTATTCCACACACATCCTCTTACACTCTACTATGCCTTTAGTCAACACGTGTTAGCTCCAATTCCTTTATCGATATGTGCACCACACTTTGGAGTCTATATTGTTTTACCTTTTTCAAACCAAATCTTATTATTGATACTATTATTTGACTTTGTGGAGATTTGGTAGAATTGTGCGGAGCTTTTACTTGCTTCTTTATATACATAATACGAAGGGATTGAGTAGTTGGGTCCGAATAGCTTGACTCGTCATCGACTTCATAATCAAATAGAAATTTGAATCCATAAAAGGTAATGATTCATTTGTTATGTCCATAAAAGTAAATCTGAAATGACAGAGATGTAGAGACTTTATTATGAATTGTGATGTTTTAGGTACCGTCCTATAAGGTCATCATCTCAAAAAAAAATTAAACTCCTTATTCATACTTCATATATTTCATGCTTCACGTATGGTCAGATTCATGCTTCCATATTATTAGGGAAGGAATGTTTTAACCTTTATTCATACTCCACATATTTCATGCTTTACCTATTATCAGATTTACGTTTAGGCATGGTATTACGTATTCAATATTATGTTTTCATAGTATCATACATGTTTAGGCCATCTAGTCAGACCACGATAGTATCGAATTTGGCCAGATGCAATGAACTGGAGACAAGACTGGTCTTCACAGGAAACCAGTGAACAGACAGTGGAATCAGCACCAGGATTTGCAGAAGTAGAAATACTGTAACAATTAGTTATTATTCATTAATATTTTTAATACCAAACATTATACATCAAGTTAATTATTAGTTTAATAGCTTTTTATTTTATTTATTAAATATCATTTTATTCCTATTTAATAGAAAAGATTACTCAATAATTGACTTATTACACTGTGCTTAATCTTTGCTATCAAGTGTAGAGTATCTTCCCATATATCAAAAGAGTAACACTCCTAGGAAAACATTTTGATCGCAATTTTTTTATTATCCAAAAACAATATAGCAAAATCAACAATTCACTTCACAACAAAATTAAGAATTCACTTTACTCCGTAAATCAACAAATACCTTTATATTCACTTATATTCAAAACTTTCAACCCAATTTTACTGTTACGGCAATCTCCCAGATATAATTTAACATGAGAGTGAAGTCAAGGTTGTTAGGTTAAGATTACTCTCATACACTACCAGTGTCATCCAACTGGCACTGCAGTACACTAAGAAATATAATATAACACAACATAATAAACACAATAGCATAAAACCATTAAAAGCATAACCTATAAAATTGAAATCACAATAACATTACTTAAGACTCCTCAGTTTTAACTACGTGGCTTTATTATTTAAATTGTAAATATATATAATTTATATGTGAATAAATATAATATATTATTTTTTTATTATATTTTTTTTAGTTATATAGTACTCATATTTTTAATACTATTTTTATAAAACGAATAATACACATTAGGTTTTAAAAACGAAAAAAAATTACTTTAAAGGTATCAATTAACCATCACTACAAGCATTGCATAGCCACCGAGAATATAAGGGAAAATTGTGAGGATATTACCATGACTACCCATATTGCATGGCCTCCAATAATATGAGGGAAAACAGTGAACGTCAAAAGGAATGACTCTAATAAAAACATTTTATTAATTAAAAAAAGTGAAAAACAGAGATAGATTTATGTCAAGCTAGTGTTGTAGGCAATTGCCCGAGTTAATGTTAAAATAATAATAATTAATAGGAAAATCAAATCATATGGTTCCTGCAAAATTATAGATAGTGTTAGGAAATATCAGATTTGGATCATTTCTAGGCCATAGAGTCGCATTATTCGTCATGATAGGCCAATGACTATTTCTGATTCGATTTATACAGAAATATTTATGATAGACTATGTGTCTATCTCCTCATTCTAACCAAATCATGGTGAGGTCATGAACATCACTTCTCAAGGATTCTTCTGTCTGATATGTTGTTGCCATGCTTCTTGAATAAACCATGTCATGCATCCACCTACTTTCTTTTGGATAAACTTTTCATTCATGAACTAGATGTAGGATGTTTGTGTGGGCTTGAAGATTTGCATCTAGAACCTTGGTGTTTCTCAACTGTGAAATTGGTTTCCAATTTTCTCGATATTCATACCAACTTTGATCTTCAGGGATGGATCTTAAGACTTCTTGTTGCTGGTTTGGATCCCATTCTATAATAATTATCATAGCATACTCCTGCTAGATAAATTCTCTGCTAAGGAAATCAAGAAAATAATTTATTGTTCCTTTGATATGTTCTACTTCAAAATAAAAATTTGCAAACAGAGCCTGCCATCTGGCAAATTTTGCGTCGCCAGGCTTTTTGATATCTTTTGTCAATACTTTCTTTAAGGCAGAAGCATCTGTTCTTAACAAGAAATTCTTATTGACTAAATGGATTTCAAACTTGTCAATAGAGTTCCATGCAACTTTCACCTCTTTTTCAATTGTAGAATAGTTTCTTTCAACAGGATTCCATGTCCTAGAGGAAACTCGATTATCTGTTCCTCTCCATATTTCTTCTATTTGAGTATACCTCCCCATCCAATATCACCAACATCTGATTCAACAATTTTATCCTCTGCTATTTTGTCTTTTCCTCGAAGATCTACTATAGATAGAAGAAGAATTGATCAAGCCTGCAAAAGTTCCCCTTTGTATAAAGACCCCCTTGAAGTTGACACTACTTGTTCTAGTCTTGTCTCAAATCACTGTAACATATCTCTTTGTTTGAGTTTTCCGAGATTGTTAACTTTTCCTCTATTGAGGTTATGTGCCTTGAATGCAAGATACCTGTAAATTTAAGTCAACTTGCAGACTTTGTCATTCATGCCAACCATAATCCCAGGACAGATGAAGCCCCAGCTTCTACATCTATAAATCCCTGTCCAAATCCTAAATGCTCAGATAAAATTGTTGAATTAGATGCTAGTGATATTGGATGGGGAGGTATACTCAAAGAGAAGAAAGATGGAGAGGAGCAGATAATCCAGTTTGCCTCTGGGACATGGAATCCTGCTGAAAGAAACTATTCTACAATTGAAAAAGAGGTGAAAGTTGCATGGAACTATATTGGCAAGTTTGAAATCCATTTAGTCAGTAATGCCTTAAAGAAAGTATTGACAAAAGATATCAAAAAGTTTGGCAAAGCAAAATTTCCGAGATGGCAGGCTCTGTTTGCAAATTTTGATTTTGAAGTAGAACATATCAAAGGAACAACTAATGGTTTGCCTGATTTCCTTAGCAGAGAATTTATCGAGCAGCAGGAGTATGCTATGATAATTGTTACCAAATGGGATCCAAACCAGCAAAAAGAAGTCTTAAGATCCATCCTTGAAAATCAAAGTTGGTCTGAATATTGAGAAAATTGGAAACCAAATTGGCAGTTGATAAACACCAAGGTTCTATATGCAAATCTTCAAGCCCACACAGACATCCTACATCTAGTTCCTGAATGAAAAGTTTATCCAAAAGGAAGTAGGTGGATTGATGACATGGTTTATTCAAGAAGCATGGCAGCTTGAGAAGTGATTTTCATGACCTCACCATGATTTGGTCAAAAGGAGGAGATAGACGCAAAGTATATCTTAAATATTTCTCTATAAATCGAATTAGAAATACTCATTAGCCTATCATGACGAAGAATGCAGCTCTATGGCCTAGAAATGATCCAAATCTAATATTTCCTCACACTATCTATAATTTTGCAAGATACAAGAAACTGTGGTGGGATATCTTAAATGTTGATGGAAAGAATGAAACCCACTATACACAATTAAAATTTGGAGCAACAGGAGCTATGCAGAAAAATTAGCAGTGTGATTGGCTACAGAATTGGTGGATTGATTACGGTGTCAACGAAATAACCATTAATCCTATCTATTATGAATCTTACTCCAGGATGCAATGCAACCTTTGTTTTGAAAATAATAATTTTGACTATTGTCATACTCCATGCAAGACTGCTAGGGATCTTCATCATCTCTCTGAGTATGAAATCCTAGATCAGTACATGACTAGACATTACGAATGGCTAGTTATGACTAAAATAAAACATCAGATTGTATTAAACAAACCCATGATTGTCAGAAGAATATATAGAAAAGCATTAGATGAGCATTTTTATAAGAAATTTCGTTTCCAGGAATTACAGTTTTAGATGACTCGACTTAAAGAATGGTTTTTGTGGACTTGTCCTTAAAGTCTCCACAGTGTAATAATGATGTCTAGTCATAGGACAAATTGTGACCAGTTTTCTCGTGGGTTTTTTCTGTTCAAAAGAATCCACTCTGTAAAATTGTTTACTGTAGGATCTATTCAATCTCCTATTGTGTAACTTAGTACTAATATTCTTCAGTCACGAGACTCAGAGAACTACTTTGACTTTTGGTGCGCTTTGAGCCACATCTCTTCAACTGAAGAAATGATAGTACTAAATCTGTATGTCTGATTGTCGGATGTTTTTCCCCTCCTTTTCCTATATAAGAAAGGAGTAAGGCTCATTCAAGGCATTTTGAGTGGGGAGAGAAAAATTTGTGTGATAGTGTGCCTAGAGTATTTTCTTCCTGCTCTACAACTGCAGACGCATGTCTGAACTGATTGCATCATGGAGAGACCTCTAAAAAGTCTTAGGAGATCTAAGAAGCCTGCGTATCTGTGTGCTCGACACAGATAAGAACCTAAAGTGGCCAGATCTATAGAAAGTTGATGTGTGTGGTTTGTGTGTATTTTCTCTTTCATGCGAACATAGTCAATCTTGTAAAAAATACTTTTCGAATGAAATAAAAAGAGTGTTGTTTTTCCGCAATCTGAGTACTTGTCATGTGCATTAAACCACTGTTGATGTAGTATCTATCTCAGTTGTTTTTGCATGAGGTTCACCAGAGGTTCGCCAAAAGGTAGAAGGGACGCCAAGACTGTGAAAAGGTGAGGGAAGCCGTGAAGAAGGTCGACAGTGCGTGAAATACCTGAGTAGGTTCGTGTATGGGTTCGTGTAACAAAGAGTAATCTGAGATAGAAAAGAGACTCAACAAGGCCAGGCAGTTGTGTTTAGCGGTTGTGCAAGCATTTATAAAGCCCCTGCGAGAGTGCAAGCTTTTATAAAGCCCCTGCGAGAAATTGGCATGCTTAGGCACAATGATTTGCATAAACGTTGGCGGGTAACAACCATTAGTAACTTTAGACATTTATAATTTTACTCTTACATAAGTGTAAACATACATAATTATGGGAAGTAGCTCATGGTAAGTATATTTATTTACATCTTATTCCAATCTATTTTTTAGGCAAATACTTTTTAAATTATAGTGGGAAGTTGAAGAGAAATATATTATTTACCTAACTATGAGCTTGTAACACCCCTGAATCTGTCAATTACCAGAGCAATTTCTTCTTTAATTACTTTTAAATATTTGAATTATGAACTATGTTTATACTTGGACATAAGACTTGCGAAGGGTATAGGAAAAATACATTACTGATATAGTTGGATGAAACAGTTATCGCTCCCTTTCCTTTTCCTATGGGAAAAGAGAAGACAGATTTAGTTTTTTTCCTTTGTTATTTTGATTTTCTACTCTTGAGAAACAACGATCTCTATAGAAGGTAAAATATTGTTGGGCACAAGGGAGTTATTGAGCTGGATACAAGGCCGATGGAACCTTTGTCCACTATTGAACTAAAAATATTAACGCTAAACATGATTGATTAGTGTTGAGGTTCGAAGGAGTTATCTTGGTACCATAAACTAAAGAGCTATTTGGAGCAAAGAGCTCTGGGGAGAGTCTGGACGTTATCATTTGATTCATGGTTGGGGGGACGGTCTTTTGAGAAATTTATATCAAAAAAACAGATAGGTGACCTCGGCTTTTATTTCGAGTTCTTATTTAAGTCTTGAAAGAATTTATGAATATTTTATGTAGGACAATTTACTTGATAGGTAATGATTAATCTAAATTGTTTATTCATATCTCTGTCTGGGTCAGATTGTAAATTTTCTATGAAAAAATGCTTACTGTGCTAAAGAACCAATCATGAAAATAAAAGTTAGGATTTATGTGCAAAAGGTCGTAGTACATGAACATATAAGATTACGTTTATTATATTAAGAATTTGGAGATTGTGAATGGCCTGCTAAGGTGATTTCTTTTAAAAAAATAGAAAGTTACTTATTTGGTATAGGACTTATGCACTAGCTGAGGGAATGTTGGTTAGTCTCGAGGACTGGAGTCTATGACTCTACCTAAGACAGTCAAACATCAAGGCATTAGCTTAACCTTGAAGGTTGATGGACTGGTCCTAGAGATACTAGGACCTATTTCAACAGGGTATTGGTAATTATCGATTAATGGAAAAATTATTGAAATGAAGGAAAAACCGCTTGAAAATCAAAGTAAGCACATACTTCTAGAGAGACAAATAATGCATGTTGCAAGTAATAAAAAAGATTTACTTTCCATAAGAATAAATTAGAATGCCAATAATGATGCCAAGAGTAATAGTTTAAATGAGCAGAAGACCTTGGCCAATATATTGCATAAAAATAACAGTGCTCTAGTCATAACTTAATAAAATATCACTACCATGAAATGATCGAAACAGAGACCCATTACTTCATAAAATAACAATAAACAAATGATTTAGCTTCTAGTGGTACTAGTAATGTTAATAGTCAACAGGGTTAGAACTCGGAAAACCTTCATAATATACTTGCAAGAACTACATCTAGTAAACCCAGAACTTAAAATTAAGTCAACAATATAAGGATGGGATTATCACGTGCTCAGAAATTCAAATGCTAAACATTACTTCTTGAGTATATGATCAAATTACTAAGACAAAATTATGAGTATAACAGAAGAAAAACTATCAAATATTGTATTCATTGAAAACCAAACATTCTATTTGAAATGGAAGATTATTTCAAACTTCAGGTCATAAGGCTATCCTCCAATGGCCATCAATTATGGGAAATATAACTCAAGTTCTATAAACATTGCACACACACCTTGTCAAAATTCAAACAGAGTAACTGTTATGCAACCATCTCACAAAATAAAAGAAGAGATAGATCAACAACTTCAAAATTAGCCTCTTCGAGAGGGAAACCTCCTTTACATTACAAAAATGAACAATTCTTGGATGATACAAATGACAATACCTCCTTTCTATATATAGGAGCCTAAGGGGTCACAATGTAATCAGAGCTGACATAACAATAATATTTTAAGGGCACAACAATAACAATAGTGGGCTTCTATGGGGCACAATAATAAAAATATGGGGACAACATGGGCACAACAAT